>CM043019.1:87426047-87661389 GCA_023690525.1 Holotrichia oblita | reverse complement strand
TTACGTATTACATAATTATGTGTAATAATGAGAGTTTGAGCACTTTGTGAATGCGTTTGTTTTGTAAATAGTTTATGTTTTCATTAATCCTAATGAATTTTATATAAAGAGAATTACTACATTTATTTAGTTTTCTCTCATAAACTGTAATTGCAGGGACTTACCACTAACTAATTGAGAAACTCTGTATAGCATTTCATTAAACATTAATATTCCAGTAATTTTTTATTAATTTGTAAAATAATGCTATTAATTAAATAATTTAGTAAGATTTGACTTGTAACTTTCAATATGTTTTAGCTGTTCTTATATACAACTATTCCAGAAATGTTTCCACTTATAGGTCAATAAAACAACAATTAATTAAATACCAATTTATTCCAGAACATATAATATTATGTTTTCGTGAAAAAGACTTCTTCTTTTGACACATATTAAATGTCAATTTCTTCCACTCAAGAAGTCTTTTTAACAAAAACATAATATTATATGTTCTGGAATAAATTGGTATAGAATTAATTGTTGCTTTTTGACCTATAAGTGGAAATATTTCAGGAATTGAAAGATAAGTACATAAAGGTCACAAAATAGGTATATTAATATGCATATTGTGTAGGTATCACTTAATTCTGCTTTTACATTATAAACTATAAACTTATTAGTATATACCTACCTACATCATTAATAGTTATAGATTGTGTGTTTAGAACAAAGCGCAAGAAAGCTATTTATGTACATATTTATCTCGAGATGAATTTATTGAAAATAAAATTTAAGATTAATGAAGTAAATACAATTCGTATATTGAAATGATAGGAAACTATTATACAGATCCATTACAACTCATTTTATTCTTAGTATTACATAGATATAATTACTATTAGTGATACGTTCTATCTTGTCCTATTCTTTGACCGTGTTTGATATAATTTTTTCCTAATTTTATTGGGCAATAACGGTAGGTTTTATTATTTATTTTTTTATTTTACGTTTCGATACATTAGTAATAGGTAATAGTATCGAAACGTAAAATAAAAAAAAATTAATAAAACCGGAACTAGGAAAAAATTAGTGATACGAATATGGAAAGCCTTTATATTTTAAAATACTGAATATCGTGCTTTGATTATCGTACACACATTCAGCGGCAGTTGATACGCTATTACACGGGTATTTATTGTTATTTATTAGTCTTTTTTCAAGATTCAATGATAAAATTTCATAATTTAATAATTTTTAAGTAATAAAAGTATTCTTAGTTCAAAAAATTAAAAAAAGAACGTGTAGGGGCATAATAAGAAAAAAGGACTGATTTTGAAATAAATCTTAATGCCTCCTTAAATGCTCGAAGTGTCTTCCATCACACTCAATGCATTGTTGGAGCCACTCATGCGTAGACATTACAGCAGTTTCAATTTCTGCTCTTGACAGGCTACGAATGGCCTCTTATATTCGTATTTTCATGTCGTCTCTCGTTGTCGGTGAAATTTGATAAACAATACCATTCAACCGACTCCAGAGATAAAAGTCCAAACAGGTGAGGTCTGGGGATCGGGGAGGCCAAAGAAATAGACTTCCTCGCCCAATCCACATTTAGTGATATCTTAGATCTAAATGTTCTCTCACATTTCTTGAGAAATATGCTGGACAACCATCTAGTTGCAAAAACGTATTTTGCCGTAATTGCGAGGGCATATCTTCTAATAAAATAGGCAATTGGTTTACCAGAAAATCAAGAAACACGGCAAAATAAATGATCAAATAAATAAGAAAATATAATTGTTCTGTCCAGGATGCCACACCATACATCGAGACTCCAATGGCTTCGATATTGGACCTCGCGCAACCAGTGAGGATTGTTGGCAGACATATTATGCAAATTAACGTTTTCATTACTTCTAAAAAGCATTTTAATACTTTTAAACCTTACTTGTATGTGCAAACAACATAAATTAAACTGCCTCTATAAGTATAATTTGTTGACGAGTTGATTTTAGACATTTGCTTTTCCTCCATGGCCTACTCTTCATATTCTGCGTACCTTGCACTTGCATATTATATGCGTTGATAACTATGCCCCTGCACGTTTTTCTTACAAAGGCTATACGAATAAGATATCGAAATACGGTTCACTAGCCTATTTAGGTATTACTTCGCTACATTTTTATGAAAAAAAGTATTATTGCATTTAATTTTTTAGAGAATTTTGCAATTTTCTGGTATTATATCAAGAAACGCGCTCTAGCGACATCACTAAGAAATAGACATATCACAGGTATGATAGGTTTGATGGAACAATAAATGCTTTTTCCAATGAGACCAAATTTATTAAAATCAGTTCAGCCGTTTAGCTGTTTTGTTAAAAAAAGCATTGAATTAGGTACCCTCCACCACTTTATTTTAATAGATAGAGATTTATCGCAAGTCTCTACGACGAATAGTTTCAGAGATACAACACTTTGCATTCTTATCTGACCACCCTGTACATTCAATTTGTGCAGTATAGCATTCGTTTATATCGACTATGTTGTATGTATTTTTGCAACAGTAATCGATGCAATTTTGCATAATTTTTTGTTGGTGTACCAGTCAAATAAGAACACAGCTGAGCAAGTTGGACATTGCCCAATCTTTTCTTAATAGCACACGAATTTGATAATTTTGCATTGTTATCGTGTAATCTACACACATAGAAGTATGTACTTTCTTGATTCAAGTAAGTGTTTCTTCAGTCAAGTAAACGGCATTTTCGTATACGAGTATACGCAAGAAAATATTTACTTCAATGAAAAATCACAAATTCTTGGAAAGTTAAGTAAATACATTCTTAGCCCAAGTAAATATATATTTAGCGCAAATATGAAGTTTCTTTGAATAAACATTAATATATTGATTGTTACGGTCCAATTGTTTTATTGGACCTGACTGCTGGAGAAATACTACTAGTGTAAGGGTTTTTCACAATAAACCAGTGAGTTTATTTTAATTAATAAAGAAATAAAAAATAAAACATAAATTCCAGTTGTTTGTACATGAAAGACACAAAAAAATAATTCTCATATAATGTATAAGCATATAATATCATGCGTATTAAACGCTATATGAAATGTGTACTTTATGTACTTCTTGTATTTAACGAGCCAAAAGGATATCTTTAGTGCCTTAAGCACATTATATTTATATTTGGTTACATTAATTAACGAGATCCAAAACGATATATTTATCGGAGCGATTCTTGAACTAGGGAGACAGTGAATAATCAGTTCAATAGTTTATCACTACCGCGTAAAACACAATACAACTCAAAACTACGTCCAGGAATTTCTAATTTCTCGTATATATTTCATATGCGTCTATTTGCGCTTTTTACTATATGCTTCATCCACTGACCCCTTATAATAGTGACGATTCCACGAACCACGGTTCGTGTACTGAACGCAAAGAATCCAACGAGTACACACTCGTATGCGCATCGCGATCAGCACAGGCAAGTCCGTGAGCGGCTATACCACTAACAAACCGAGCAAAGTCAAATAGCACGTCATCTCTATAATACGGGTCGGCTCGCGCTTCTTGGTCATCGCTCCGACGCAGTTGCATTTACGATAGCTCCGAGGTAGTTGCATTTAAAAATATATGTTATCGATGACGCGCGCTTCTTTTCGTCGCTCCGACGCAGTTGCATTTACGATAGCTCCAAAGTAGTTGCATTTTAGAAATATATGCTATCGGTGGCTCTTGTTCCTATTAATTCGTTATCATGATTTTACTTTTTTTTTATGTGTGGTGGGTGCTTAGTTGCAGTGACTCCGTAAGCTGTATTACTTGTCTGGCTATCACTGCAACTCTTGCGGTGTAGTTTAGTGTGTGTAAGTTGTGTTTAAATGGCTTTGTGACAGCATCATATCGCCTTTTATGATGCCGCGCTGTTAATCACTTTGCTCCCAACAGCGAATGGCAAGTTGATCCGGGTTTAAACTCTCTGAAAAAATGTCACGATCCCTCCACAGAATTGAACTCCGGCACCTATCGTCCTCTCACAACAATAGTCAGCCGCCTAACCACTGCGGCCATCGACCCGTTTATTACATTTTCGTGCGATTGAGCTCTATTTGATGGTTTACCGCGAATGTTTCCAAGACGGCAAGTTTTGTTTACTAGTTGCTAACGAAAAAGTCGACGGTAAGTGTATTAGCGTTCTAGAACAGTAAGTAAATTTATTCAAAATTAACGTCTTATTATAATAATTAGTAAATAGCAATTTTAACTTAGTTATTTACATAAATGTTAAAGGTACAATTGTTACAACTGCCAATTGCAGGAAGCTTATTTTGTAAAATAAAGTTAGAAGACAAGATATTGGCACCATTCCTTAAAAATTCTGTACGTGCATTCGTAGCGTTCTCTGGACTTGTCTGCAATGAGAAATGAACGACCAACATTCCATGCTTCTTCTATGACATCGATCTCGTTATCAGAGTCACTTAATTTACTTATTTTCTTGAGTTTTTAGTTATTAGGTATTGTCACTATCCGTTTTTAGTTATTAGGTACTTTCACTATCCGTTTTTATGTCAATTTTGACAAAAAACTGCAATGGCTGCCGTTGTTCACAAACACTTTACAAATTTCTATAGCAACGGGCGATCTGACAATAAATGTGGAGACAATTTTTGTATAAATCTGATTGAATTACATGCTTTAATGAAGTCAATCGTACGAAAAACGTCATAAGCATCACGAACGGTAAGACCTTTTACCGATTTCAGACAATTTCTGGAGTCGTCGCTTCGCTCCAAACAATTGTCTTCAATCGGTAAACGGTCCTTACCGTTCTTAATACTTAATATACTACATTTATATTAATTAATTATATTACATTGTTACGTTTTATTTTGGTGACCTAAAAGATTTCGCTTTAGTTTACTGCGAACTTAGCCTACTATATAATTTTACCTGCTACGTGTCTGTGTAAAGGTTTTTGTTTGTAATATAGGTCTGTTTCGGGTGTTGAAGACTGATGCATATTTCATCTTGCGGCTATATTTCCTTTTTTACTTTAGGTGAGACTGCGTAGAGTGAACTTACACTCTACGAATGGATTATTTTTGTCAGGCGAGTCCTATCGTTATTGATGGATGCATTTATTTATTAACAGCCGATGCTAATTTAGGGAATATAAACATTTGCTCTCAAAGCCATCAGTTGGAGTTTTCTCTCGGTCTTGTCGTACACAGCTTACGTTTTCTCTTCAGGATTTTAGAGTTCAGAGTTTCATTTGCTACAATTGCTTCAGTTAGTTCAATTAGTATTTGTTTTATACACCTACCTGGGTTAATTTCATAGCTTTGCTATTCTTTCAGCCAATCGGTCTTATGACATCGTTGCAGGTTATGTACGACTTGATCTGTCACTAATACCCTGGGGAGTTTTACTTTTCACAGTTGCGTACTCTGTCGCGTTTTCTTGCAGGGAACTATTTACTTAATTCGGGATATATGTATTATTTGTATAATTGAGGTTTGGACGCTCTTCCGCGTTATTTTGAATTAATCTCTTTTTAAGTTTTTCTTACTTCTTCGTTTTGTTGCTGAATTAGTTGAGAGTTGTCGTGGCGTTCCTTCGTGAAACTATCGCTAGATGGCGCATGACGATCTTCAGCTGTCTTCAGGGTGCTGCGCGTAGATTCTTGGCACACGGCTTACTTACGAGGGTCAAGGATTCACTTAGCGGACATTAAAGTGAGTGGACGTTCTTTTCGTCTTGTGCTAATTTGTAGCTGGTGGTAATATGGAGAAATTTTAAGCCACGAATTGTCGGATTTGTTCACCGGCTACGTAACTTTATCAGCGGATTTTGGTTTTTGGAATGGTTATTGGCGTTTTGCCTTGGTAAATATCCGTTGATTTGACGCCGTTGGGCGGATTGGATTATTAGCACATTGTGAGTGGCCATTGTTCATTCTTCGCCGCTCAAGCATCTTAGCGTCCATCTTGAAGTCCGTTTTGCGTCTCGTTTTTGGTTCGCCTCGAATTTAATTCGGTAAGCAGTCCTTTCTTTTTTTTTTTTCTTATTAGATTTGTCTATCTTATTTGTTTCTTTTAGAGGTTCTAGTGAAGGGGTTTTTATCTTCCCCGACGAGAATTTATTTTTGGTGAATCCCTGTACATAAATTTTGGGTAAGGTGTTCAATGTATAGGATCGTTAGCGTCGCTACAAGTCTGGGCTGGGTGCACGAGGTAGATTGGGAGTGAGTCTTTTTTGTTTTCTTTTCCGTGGAGATCCCAGTTCAGCGTGGGAATCAACCGGACTTGAAGTCACCATCGAGCTATCAGTAATATTTTGTGTGAAATTGTAGAAGTCTACGTTCAAGGTCAGAGGTCTAAATTTTATTTTTAATAGTAAATTTTCTTGTTAACTATTTTGAGCCCCTCCGGCATAGTCTTTAATACTCGTTGGGCCTTAAGCCACACATTTGATGATTAAACGCTGCATTTTGGTAGCACGTATTTCTTGATAGGTTTGTAAATCCACCAGGTTGGGCTTCACCTAGCCCGGTGTTTGTTTTTTTGTTTTGTATATTTTGGTAACTTAACAGTGGGGACTATTCGTTGGCACCAAGTGCATTTTAGCTTTAGAATTGTTGTAGTTTTTGGTACCGATATCAACCTTGTGTATCGGGTTGGTTTATATTTTTGATTTTGTAAACGATTGTTGTAAGCGGCAAACTCTGGTGCACCACGGTACTGTTGCGGGTAATTTATTAATTTTGTACGATTTTCGTTATCTGTACTTTGAATAACAACCCACTGGATACGTTCGGGATTTGTTCTGGTGGTTGCCTACCTTATTTCGGGGAAGCACCCCAAACGGTATTTTTATTTTACTTTTGTAAATATATTCTTACTTTACAACTTGAAGGTGGACTTGTGTTTTTTTTTATGATAGCTCACCCTCGCCTAAATTAGAGTAAATCCGGTCCCGTGACTCACCTTAATGTTTTCGGTCGACTTTTTTTATTATTTCAATACCGTGCGCTCGAACCCTACCCACTACTCTCCCGTCCCACCTCGGAGGTTCTCAATTTACTCAACGACCTCGACGGAGCTTAAATTAAATTGAGTGGCGCCTTTTTCTTATTTTTGGGTATTGACGTCTCGAACTTTACTTTCGAACCACGCCGTCTCCACAGCAGCTGGCAGGCGCTCCGAATGAGAGGCAACAAATTTAAGGGTAGCAGGTAGGTGCGTTGCGGTTTCCATTGTTTTTTTTGCAGTTTGTGTATTTATATTTTTGGAGTCTGTACTTTCTTTTGGGCCGGCGCCAACGCATATTTAAGACGTGCGTATCAACAATTTTTGGCGCCCAACGTGGGGCCGAAACTAACACAGTGACGTGCAACCAAGAGAGAAATTTTTAGGTTAGGTTTTCGCTCTCGTTGTATCGGCTTTGTTTTGATCATTTAGGTGCGGTTATGGCCTCTTCGACGAAGATGGAGTATAGGATGGAGCTGGAGCGTTTGAGTAAAGATGAGCTTGCGTATGAATTGGCAATTTTGGGTGTCACTACGGTTACTACGGTGGAGGAAATGCGCAAAACGTTGCGGCGCATGCGCAAACTCGCGAAACATGGGAGCTTCGTTAGACCCGCACATCCTTTTACAGTCGCGGTAGATTTGGCGGCATTGACGGGTTTATCGACGGAAATCAAGGCCTTACTGGATACCTTTGTCGGTAGTCGCGCATCTTCGGAATACAAAAAACTTGAAGCCAAGCTTTCGCATGCGACAGGTCGCTTAGGTCGTGTAGTAGCCTCCACGGAGGAAGAAAAAGAACAGGTTTCCCGGTTACTGGTTGCATTCAGCGAATATTCCATGACTCTGCGTTCCAAAGCCAAACACTTTGCTAGGTCGTCAACCTTAAACGCGAGTACGGTTACTGATTTAGGGGGAATGTCCGGCCCTTCTTCTAGTTCCGAGGCTGAAGATTCAGACACGGATCAGGGTGCCCAGGGTCGTGTTGATGCTCGGTCGCGTGAGAGCCAAATGAAGTCAGTTCCGGTTATGCGTTGGAATCTGAAGTATTCGGGGGATAATTCGGTCTTGTCGTTTAACGCTTTCATCGAGCGGGTGGAAGAACTGATGAATGCGCGTGGAGTAAGTAGGGACCAAGTATTTGCGCAGGCGTTAGATCTTTTTAGCGGACGGGCGTTAATTTGGTATCGTGCGAATCGTAGACTGGTTTCGTGTTGGGACGAGCTAGTAGTAGCTCTTAGGGAGGAGTTTCAGGCCCCAGATTACGACGAGCAGTTATTTGACGAGATTCGGAAGCGTACTCAAGGACCTAACGAGAGTATCGGTGTGTATGTGTCCACTATGGCGAGTCTTTTTTCCAGGTTGTCGATAAAGGTGCCCGAAAGTAATCGTATTAAAATAATGGTTAGAAATTTATCTCCCTTCTATCAAAGTCAGTTGGGTTTAGTTGAGATAAAGTCCGTTGAGGAGCTGCTTTCGATTGGAAGGAAGCTGGAGTGGAGGAAAACTTGTGCAGAACGATATGTGCCTCCGCCGCGTCG
Source organism: Holotrichia oblita (assembly GCA_023690525.1). NCBI lineage: Eukaryota > Metazoa > Arthropoda > Insecta > Coleoptera > Scarabaeidae > Holotrichia > Holotrichia oblita. The sequence goes on along the minus strand of CM043019.1, from coordinate 87,652,815 downwards.
TCAACAATCCATGGAACCTGACTTGGCTTATATGTCCTCTGGTTCTTCGGTGGCATCTGTGGAAGCTAATTCTCGTCCGGCTCCCAAATGTTGGAATTGCGATCAGGAAGGTCATATGGCTGTTCGGTGTCCCTTGCCGTTGCGTAAACATTGTTATAGGTGCGGACGACGTGATGTTACCGTACGAAGTTGTCCTAGGTGTTCTTTAAACTCCAATCGGGCGCATTGAGGAACTGGCAGTCGCGTCCTGTCCCATCGGTGGAGCCGAGAAATCCAGTTCTCGACAAACAACAAGTCTTATTAGATTTTGTTCTAGCACATGCCCAGGGTGATGAGCGACCATATCTAACGGTAACTATTTTCGGACAGCAGATGTTGGGTCTCTTAGATTCCGGAGCCTCTCGGACCATTTTGGGGTCTCAAGGTTGGAAGTGTCTTCAGAAATTGGGAGTAGGTCTTAGTGGCGATGCTACCTTGATTCGAGTTGCGGATGGTCGAACTTGTGAGTGTTTGGGTTCTTTGTTGGTACCTGTTAGACTTCGTGATGTTGAGAGGTTGGTAGAGATTTTAGTTGTCCCTGAAGTGACTTCGACTTTAATTTTGGGTGCAGACTTTTGGACAGTTATGGGTATAGTACCGGACTTACGCCGGGGTGAGTGGTCCTTTTCTACGGAGGTGGAGGTGAGTTCTGTTACAGATGGGGCTGGTATTCTTTCGACTACTGAACGGACTCGGCTGGATGAATTGGTGAATAAATTATTTGCGAATATCGACCCTCAGGTTCTAGGTTGTACCGAGTTGGTGGAACATACTATCGAGACAGATAGTGCTCCTATCAAACAAAGATACTATCCCATTTCGCCGGCGATGCAGAAAATCGTTAATCAGGAGTTAGATAAGATGCTAGCTCAAGGTGTTGTTGAGCGTTCGAGTAGCCCATGGTCCTCTCCTATCCTATTGATTCCGAAAAAGATAATACGTACCGGTTCTGCGTGGATTATCGCAAACTTAATGCAGTCACGAAACGAGACGCTTATCCTCTCCCTTATGTATCCCATATTTTGGATAAGCTGCGTGATTCTAAGTATCTGACGACTCTGGATATTAAATCGGCATATTGGGAAATTCCTATGGCAGAGGCGAGTAAGCCATATACGGCCTTCACGGTACCAAATAGGGGTCTTTTTCCAATTCAAGAGAATGCCGTTTGGTTTGCATAATGCTCCAGCAACTTGGCAACGCTTTATTGATAGGGTTATCGGCGCGGATTTGGAACCTCACGTATTTGCCTATCTGGATGACATCATCATCGTAACTCCGACGTTCGAAAAACATCTTGAGATTTTAGCTGAGGTTGTTGGTAGAATTCATGGTGCGGGATTAACCCTCAATCGAGAGAAGTCCCTGTTTTGTCGCGCGGAATTGAAGTACCTCGGGTATATCGTGAACGGTTCTGGGTTGCATGTGGATCCGGAGAAAATCAAGGCCATTTTGGATATTCCCATACCTAAAACGGTTTCAGAAGTTAGGCGTATGATTGGCATTAGTAGCTGGTATCGAAGATTTGTTAGGGATTATGGAACTTTGGTGGTACCTTTGACTAACTTATTACGTAAAAATAGGCCTTTCATCTGGACTAAAGAGTGTGAAGTAGCGTGGGCCGAGTTAAAGGAACGTTTGGTCACAGCGCCTGTGTTGGTGATGCCAGATTTCGAGCGAGAGTTTGTTATACAGGCAGATGCCTCACATTACGGGATCGGTGCAGTTTTGACACAGAACTTCGACGAGGGGGAAAAGGTTATCGCTTATATCAGCAAGTCACTGTCGCTTCGAGAAAGAAATTTTTCGACGACTGAGAAGGAATGTCTCGCAGTTCTGTTCGCTATCGAGAAGTTTCGGCCATACGTTGAAGGAGCGCACTTTACGGTAGTCACGGACCATTACTCCTTGCTGTGGCTGAATAGCTTACACAATCCCTCGGGTCGCTTGGCAAGGTGGGCCGTTAGGTTACAGCAATACGACTTTACCATAGTCCATCGTAAAGGTAAGGAACACCTCGTGCCGGATGCTTTATCAAGAGCAGTTCCGATTATCGATGCCCTTCAGGATTCGGTAACGACCAATGATAAGTGGTACCGGAGGTTGGTCGAAAATATTAATTGTAACCCCTCAAAATTTCCTACGTATCGGCTTGTCGATGGAGTACCCCATAAACTTATTAGGAGCCCTTATCCCGACTTAGTAGAGAGTAGTACCGAGTGGAAACGTGTTATCCCGAAAGAATTACGCGATGAGATGATTCGGAAATATCATGATGAACCTACATCGGGACACCTCGGTATATTCAAGACCGCAAATCGAATTTTGGAGAAGGCTTACTGGCCTGCGTTGAAGGCTGATGTGGCCAGGTATATCCGTAAATGTCGGGTATGCATGAAAGCCAAACCCTTGCAGCAAGCTCCTACTGGACGAATGGGAGACCATTCTTTAATTTCCCGACCTTGGCAGGTTTTGAGTGCGGATATTGTAGGTCCTTTACCGAAGACGTCTCGCGGCCATCAGTACATCTTTGTGGTCTCGGATTGCTTTAGCAAATTCGCGTTGTTCTTCCCCTTGCGTAAAGCTACTGCTCCTGCTTTGATTAAGTGTTTGGAGGATTCGGTATTTCTTCAGTATGGTGTTCCGGAAGTTCTAATTTCAGATAACGGGGTTCAGTTCCGGTCTAAGGAATATCGACAATTGTTATCGGCCTACTCGGTGAGGCCCTGTTATACCTCCTACTATTGGCCGCAAGCCAATCCTACGGAAAGAGTCAATCGGGTACTTAAGACCATGCTGATCTCTTATGTATCGTCGAACCATCGGGCTTGGGATACCGTTTTAGCTAAGTTAGGCTGTGCTGTTCGGACGGCGAAGCATGAGGTTACTGGTTTGACTCCGTATTTTATCACATTCGGACGCGAAATGGTTCTAGCGGGAGACGAGCATAGGAGTAGATTGAAGATGGACGAACCGTTGACTGTAAAAACTGCTGATAGTAAGGAATTTAAACATCGGTCAGAAGCTTTGAGGAATGTTTATAGGGATGTCCAAGCCCGGTTACAACGCTCATATGAGAAGTCTAAAGGACGCTATGATCTTCGACGGAGAGCTACAGAGTTCTTACCAAATCAACTGGTATGGCGAAAGAATTTTGCGTTATCGGATGCGTCGAAATATTTTTCTGCTAAATTGGCGGATAAGTTCGTAGGACCATTCATGATTCACCGTAGGTTAGGTCGTGACAACTACGAGCTTAAGGATATGTCTGATCGAGTTCTACCAGGTACGTGGAACTCATCCCATTTAAAGCTACAACCATCGGAAGATAGCTGATAGTCATTTGAGAATCTGGGTATCCGTCTTTTCCCTTTTTAGCCTTCCAGGTGAGGCAGTGAGAATCTTCCTGGAGTTTTAGCCACTTCGGGTAGGAGGCCCGTAACGGTTTCAGTCTCTCCCTAGCACTTTACAGGTATTTGGCTGGTTTTCGTATTTCTGGCACTAGTTGTCGCTTTGGTTTTGCGCGTACGCTTCGGATTACCAGGAAGTATGCTGTCTGGAGAGTAAAGTCCTTTTTACCTTTTTTTTCCGTGTCTCCTTTCCTTCCCTAGCACCTTAGTCTTTCTCTTACCTTTGTTATCCTTTTTCCCGTGTCTAGTTAGGTTTCCAGATTCCAGAAACTATTCCTGATTTTTTTTGCAATTCTCGGCTTTGACGTTTTTTTTGATGGTTTTAGGGTTGTGCTCTTTTGGTTGAGATTTTCGGATTTGCAGAGACAACGAACCAAGTGGTTATCCTTTAGTTGACCTTTTGGTCTTTTTCCCGGATTTGACGTATCTTGTGAGGGGCATAATGTAGCTTGTCTCAGCCCTTCTCCCACTGAGTTCCGGCAGTGTTTTCTATTCACTTAACGTTCAAATATTTTGTTCCGGAACATGGATTGGTCATTTTTGTTTTATTTTGTCGTAGCCCTCAGCTTTTCAGTCCCTGCTAGGCTGGCAGAAGACTTTAAACCCTTGCACTTATATTACCTTATGTTTTGTTTAGCCAAAAATTTTTACCTTTTTGTTGTGGTCAACGAACCTAGCCCGTTGCGTTATGTTGATGAGTTGATGTATGAGCGTGAGGCGACAAGCTTTCCCTTCCTTACGATTTCCCGAATCCTTCATCCGTTTGCGTCCTGTACCCGTAGTAATAAACCCGTCTTTAGTTGTCCCGTTTTGTTCTTTGTTTTATGAGGTACAGAAGGCTTCACCCGGTGTCCTCTTTCACTTTTGCTGGACTGCGGTTTTGCGTGCTGGGGCTCGGTCGACTCGGGACTTGGAGTTTCAGGCAGTAGCGCTCCCTTTTCCTGTGCTGTCTGAGCAGGTAAGGATCACCCTCTCGGGGCACACCTTAGTGCAACCCATCTTACCCCCTTCCCCTTTGCTGCTGTCTGGGGCTCTGGGAACTCGGTCGGACGGATTTCGGTCCGCACTGCGTATTCCAGTCAACGCTTTTGTAGTTTTAGTTTCTTTCTCTACCCTGGAATTCCGGCAGATTCGCTGAAGAGCCGTGTGGTGGTTAGGCTAGTTGTCGTCCTCCGTGTGTGAGTTTTTTTTTTGGTATGTTTGGGGCTATGGGGAGTTGTTTTACTGAATTTCTCGTTTTGGGGAGCTCTCGTTTTCTTCAAGGTAAAGAAATTTTGGTTAAAATTTCTTGTGGAGGAAGAGGTGGAATTGTTACGTTTTATTTTGGTGACCTAAAAGATTTCGCTTTAGTTTACTGCGAACTTAGCCTACTATATAATTTTACCTGCTACGTGTCTGTGTAAAGGTTTTTGTTTGTAATATAGGTCTGTTTCGGGTGTTGAAGACTGATGCATATTTCATCTTGCGGCTATATTTCCTTTTTACTTTAGGTGAGACTGCGTAGAGTGAACTTACACTCTACGAATGGATTATTTTTGTCAGGCGAGTCCTATCGTTATTGATGGATGCATTTATTTATTAACAGCCGATGCTAATTTAGGGAATATAAACATTTGCTCTCAAAGCCATCAGTTGGAGTTTTCTCTCGGTCTTGTCGTACACAGCTTACGTTTTCTCTTCAGGATTTTAGAGTTCAGAGTTTCATTTGCTACAATTGCTTCAGTTAGTTCAATTAGTATTTGTTTTATACACCTACCTGGGTTAATTTCATAGCTTTGCTATTCTTTCAGCCAATCGGTCTTATGACATCGTTGCAGGTTATGTACGACTTGATCTGTCACTAATACCCTGGGGAGTTTTACTTTTCACAGTTGCGTACTCTGTCGCGTTTTCTTGCAGGGAACTATTTACTTAATTCGGGATATATGTATTATTTGTATAATTGAGGTTTGGACGCTCTTCCGCGTTATTTTGAATTAATCTCTTTTTAAGTTTTTCTTACTTCTTCGTTTTGTTGCTGAATTAGTTGAGAGTTGTCGTGGCGTTCCTTCGTGAAACTATCGCTAGATGGCGCATGACGATCTTCAGCTGTCTTCAGGGTGCTGCGCGTAGATTCTTGGCACACGGCTTACTTACGAGGGTCAAGGATTCACTTAGCGGACATTAAAGTGAGTGGACGTTCTTTTCGTCTTGTGCTAATTTGTAGCTGGTGGTAATATGGAGAAATTTTAAGCCACGAATTGTCGGATTTGTTCACCGGCTACGTAACTTTATCAGCGGATTTTGGTTTTTGGAATGGTTATTGGCGTTTTGCCTTGGTAAATATCCGTTGATTTGACGCCGTTGGGCGGATTGGATTATTAGCACATTGTGAGTGGCCATTGTTCATTCTTCGCCGCTCAAGCATCTTAGCGTCCATCTTGAAGTCCGTTTTGCGTCTCGTTTTTGGTTCGCCTCGAATTTAATTCGGTAAGCAGTCCTTTCCCTTTTTTTTTTCTTATTAGATTTGTCTATCTTATTTGTTTCTTTTAGAGGTTCTAGTGAAGGGGTTTTTATCTTCCCCGACGAGAATTTATTTTTGGTGAATCCCTGTACATAAATTTTGGGTAAGGTGTTCAATGTATAGGATCGTTAGCGTCGCTACAAGTCTGGGCTGGGTGCACGAGGTAGATTGGGAGTGAGTCTTTTTTTGTTTTCTTTTCCGTGGAGATCCCAGTTCAGCGTGGGAATCAACCGGACTTGAAGTCACCATCGAGCTATCAGTAATATTTTGTGTGAAATTGTAGAAGTCTACGTTCAAGGTCAGAGGTCTAAATTTTATTTTTAATAGTAAATTTTCTTGTTAACTATTTTGAGCCCCTCCGGCATAGTCTTTAATACTCGTTGGGCCTTAAGCCACACATTTGATGATTAAACGCTGCATTTTGGTAGCACGTATTTCTTGATAGGTTTGTAAATCCACCAGGTTGGGCTTCACCTAGCCCGGTGTTTGTTTTTTTGTTTTGTATATTTTGGTAACTTAACAGTGGGGACTATTCGTTGGCACCAAGTGCATTTTAGCTTTAGAATTGTTGTAGTTTTTGGTACCGATATCAACCTTGTGTATCGGGTTGGTTTATATTTTTGATTTTGTAAACGATTGTTGTAAGCGGCAAACTCTGGTGCACCACGGTACTGTTGCGGGTAATTTATTAATTTTGTACGATTTTCGTTATCTGTACTTTGAATAACAACCCACTGGATACGTTCGGGATTTGTTCTGGTGGTTGCCTACCTTATTTCGGGGGAAGCACCCCAAACGGTATTTTTATTTTACTTTTGTAAATATATTCTTACTTTACAACTTGAAGGTGGACTTGTGTTTTTTTTTATGATAGCTCACCCTCGCCTAAATTAGAGTAAATCCGGTCCCGTGACTCACCTTAATGTTTTCGGTCGACTTTTTTTATTATTTCAATACCGTGCGCTCGAACCCTACCCACTACTCTCCCGTCCCACCTCGGAGGTTCTCAATTTACTCAACGACCTCGACGGAGCTTAAATTAAATTGAGTGGCGCCTTTTTCTTATTTTTGGGTATTGACGTCTCGAACTTTACTTTCGAACCACGCCGTCTCCACAGCAGCTGGCAGGCGCTCCGAATGAGAGGCAACAAATTTAAGGGTAGCAGGTAGGTGCGTTGCGGTTTCCATTGTTTTTTTTGCAGTTTGTGTATTTATATTTTTGGAGTCTGTACTTTCTTTTGGGCCGGCGCCAACGCATATTTAAGACGTGCGTATCAACATTAAGCGTGAGATTTAGACATATTAATTTAACAAAATACTGAATATATAGCAAATATATGTAAAATAAAAAGAATGCTTGTTTTAAATGTCTTTGACTTAACAATTATAATGCAATTTCAAGATTATCTTTTACTGCAGACAAATCAACGTAAATATTTCTATTTAATATATACATATGTATGTTCTAATGTCAAATAAATACTTCCAATAGTTCCATGCAGTTAATATGTTCAAGAAAATGTACATTCTTGAATCAAGTAAACACTTCTATGTGTGTATGTAAACGGAAAACAGAAGAAAAAGTTTTCAAAAATTTTACTTAATTATCTGCAACATGTGATTCTTTTTCGTTCTGTACTATAATATATAATTTTAACGTTATTGTATTCATTCCTCTATATGCTTCAAACGTAGAATGTTATCTTTGTGTGACCTTTCTTTGATAACAATTACAAAAATGTAATTAAGTTAAATAAGCCGAAATGCTCAGTTAGACAGAAAATTTGAATGTCACGCCTCGTAATATGGTACGTAACATATTTATTATATTTGATGTCGCAAATTCAATATTTCAATTCAATATACCTACATATACATATGTATGTATATGTATAGGTATATTAAATAATATGAATTAATTGGAATAGTAATCTCAATAAATATTAGTTCGCTCATCGACGTTTGTTCGAGCTTTCGGAATAATTTTATTCCTTCTTCAGGCTTGCATAATAAAATCAGAAAGGTTAATACAAAATAATTATTAGTAATTATTTACAAAATTCAGTGCCATTTTTAAGTGCTTAACTTTTTATAAAAATAAAAATGGCAACAACCTAACTAGAAACAACATCGACGTATTAACTAATATAATTATTGCAACTTAAAAATACATAAAATTTGGTTGACATAATAAACAATAAAAATAATTGAGATCATCATAATATCCATGAAATTCATATTACGACAAACTAATTGTATCAGTATCCAAAATTTTTTTTTACTATACAATCTTCGGAAACTAGATTTTTTAAAATAAAAATGTATAAGTATATTTTATTAAATATTCTAATTCTACAAAAGATTCTCTTTTTATCCGTATTAGGCGTTCCTATACCTAAAATGAAAGGTGAATAAGTTATAACGATTAAATTAACCTCCGTACCTAAAATGCTCAGGTATGTCAATTTACTGAAGCAAGGGTGCTTAGCTCATTTGTTTTACATAGTTACTTGCCACTTATTTTGACATCTGTCATTTTGTTAATCGTCTTTTTGTAAATTGTTTACCTGCAATAATATTGTTTTCGCTTCTGTACAATGCATTTTTCTCAGTGTATGGTGTTATAATGGATCATCGTTGAGAATAGACCAAATCAAGCAATCATAAATTTATTTATTATGCAAAGTGAATGTAATCACATAGTAAAATAAACGTATCGGACGTTTAGTGAAAGATACTAATATTTACAACCAATGATCTGCAAACATTTTTAAGAATTTTTAAAGTATAGAAAGTTTTAGCAACCGATATGTTCCTGAACAATGGTGAAGAACAATATCAGTAAAAAAATTAGATTATCTAAGAATTCTTCTAGATACTTCCAACAAACGGTATTTGAATGATCAACACACAGTAAATTTACATCAGAGGTCTAAATAATTAGTAATAATAAATTAGGTAAAATTAAAATAATAAAAAAGATAATATAAAAGGTACACTGCCTTGCAATAAAATCTCGTACACCTAGTTTTACCTATATTGATTTCACCTTTTTGTGACATTTCTAATTTGACGTTTCATTTTCAAAAATACACTACTTCCGTATAATTTAGCATAACCTCTACGCATAATCTATTACATCTGTCAAATCTAAAGTCAGCTTACATTCAAAAGTAATCTTAAAGAATGAGCTTGCTTGACATTAAAGTGTACGAGATTTTATTGCAAGCCACTGTACGCTAGAAAAATTATAAGAGCAACAATAACAATAACATAAATGAATAAGTTATAGTTATCTAAATAGTTCGATATGTCAACCGTTTCGGCTGCATGTCGCCAGCCCCTCCACAATCGATTTTTTAAATTCTTTCTGGACTAAAGTTTTGTACCCATTTTGACCCCGTTTTGTACCAAAAATAAAACCTCGCCGGTTTACAAGATATACTCAATTTTAGATGGGGGGGCCAGAGACATGCCAGCCTCCCCATGTCGGAATTTCAAAATTTCACTTATGCCATCGTATTGTACTAGTTTTGTACCGTTTTGTACCACAAAGCAAACATTTTGTACCTCGTTAGTTTTTGAGATATAATCGATCTTAAGTAGAGTGCTAGACCCCCCATATCGGAATTTCAAAATTTCACTTATGTAGGATTCGTTTTAATATTTAAGAAGCAGATAATGAAAATAAACTTTATTGCAAAAAATACGAACTTGTCACATTGACATATCTGATAATATCTCTAATTCATAATAATTTGTTTCTTCTGTTTTTTTTTTTAAACAACAACCTCCTTTTAAATATCGTCCCTACACTCGGCCGTCCTGGTGGTGACCGACCCGGACACTTTGTCTACGTCACTATCTCGGTCCTTCGGTTCCTCTTCCTCTCCGCCCGAGCTGCCGGTATTGGAGACCGTCCATCTCTTCATATACTCGGCTGTGGTTGTACTTTTGGTAGGGCCATAATGATCTCCTTCCTTGACGACGTCATAGGAATTGTATGGTTTGACTTTAGTCACTTGATACGGACCCAAATAGTGCGGCCGCAATTTAAGCCCTGGACCTTGTTGAGTTCTTTTAATGGCAACGAGGTCTCCAACCTCGTACCTCGCTGGATCTTTTCTTTTGGAATTATAAATCCTCCGATTTTCTTCCTGAATTTTCCCTATTTGAGTTTTAGCCTGTTCTCTCATTCCACTTCGATCTTCCATGAACATTTCTATCTGTTCTTCATTTATTAACTGTCTTATATGCTCGTCTTTCTTGGTTTTCATCCACACTCCTGTTAATAATTCGAAAGGTGTTATGCCAATACTGCGTTGAAAGGTTGAATTGATTACTTGCTGTACCTCGTTTACATGTCGGTACCATTTTATGGGGTCTTCTATTGTTAGCTTCGCAAGCACTTGTATGATAATTCTATTTAAGCGTTCAACCTGTCCATTCGATCTAGGTAATCCTGTTGTAATTTTAATGTGCTTAATGCCCTCTTTTTCGCAGTATTGCTCGAAGTCGTTGGAAGTAAAGGCAGATCCTCTATCCGTCACAATCTGGGTTGGGTTTCCAAAGACTTGTTTTTGAATTTCCAATTTACTCAGAGTCTCCCGTGTACTGGTTGTTTTCACTGGATAGAGCCAAACGAATTTTGTAAATCCATCTATAAGGGCAAGTATGTGCTTATAGCTCTTTGCTGTTGTTTCCAACGGTCCTAAATGATCAAGATGGTATGTATGCAGCGGCACGGCTTCCTTAAATATTGCTTGTAGGTAACCTTCTTTCTTTCCTGCTTTCCTATTTACCATAATGCATGGAACGCAATTGGTTATAAATCGTTCTACTTTACTCTGTAAACCCGGTATAAAGTACTCCTGCTCGATGAGCTCCCTCGTCTTTCTGCAAGCAAAATGTCCCCTTTCGTGTGCTGATCTTATTACTTCGACTTGCATGTCTTTTGGTACCACCAATAGCTCGCGATCCTTTACAACCTTGTAAAGTAAATCTGTCTTCATAAAATAATCATCGTACTCTTTGTAGCATAATACTTCCTTAATTGTTTTGATTTGGTCATCTTTATCTTGTGCTTTTCTTATTCTAGGTATTAAAGCTTCAGTTATCTGCATAATAGGGTAACGGCTGAGTGCATCCACATGCCTCATGCGAGAACCAGACCGATGCTCAATTTGGTAGTTGAATTCTTCAAGTAATAGTGCCCATCTAGCAACCCTAGTTGTTAGTTCCTTTTTATGCATCGTTTTTTGGAAAGCATTGCAATCAGTTATTATCTTGAAGTTATGACCCAGTAAGTAGATGCGAAACTTCTTGAGCGCTTCCACTATAGCCAATACTTCCAATTCGTAGCTGCAATATTTTCGTTCCGCCGGAGTAGTCTTTTTGCTCATGTAGTAGACTGGATGAAAGCGATTATCTTCACGCGATTTTTGCATCAACACTGCGCCATAGCCCTCCTGGCTTGCATCAGTATGCACCTCTGTATCAGCTCCTTGTCGATATATCTGTAAAACTGGCTTGTCCGCTAACAAACTTTTCAATGTTTCGAATGCAATTTTCTCTTTTTCTTGAAACTTGAACATCTGGTTCTTCCGTAGTAAATCTGTTAATGGCCTTGCTATTACCGAATATTGTGGTATAAACTTTCTGAAGTATCCGGTTAAACCTAGAAAACTTTGGACCTGTTTAATAGTTTTCAATTCTGGAAAACGCAAAACGGCTTTAGTTTTGGCGTCAGATGGTTCCATTCTTCCATTCTCAATTACATGGCCTAGAAATTCTACACGCTTCTGTAGAAATCGGCATTTCTTCATATTTATCTCCAAACCATAATCTCTAGATCTTTCCAAAACTTTTTATTGCCTCATCTTCGTCCTTTGCGGGTATTATCAGATCGTCCATATAAGGCAATGCTATTCCTTTCCTTGCCATGTCCGAGAAGATAGTGTTGATAAACCTCTGGAACACTGAAGGCGAATTGCAAAATCCGAATGGTACCTTCAAAAACTGGTACTGTGAATTATGCGTTACAAAGGCAGTATATTTTCTGCTTTGTTCTTCAACTGGCACATGAAAAAAATCCATTTTTGAGGTCCAATGTGCTGAACACACCGGCCTCTTGCAATCGGTCAAGCTGATCTTCGATTAACGGTAGTGGATATCTATCCTTCACAACAACTTTATTCAATTTCCTGTAATCTATGCATAGTCTGTGGGATCCATCTTTTTCTTCACTATCACCACCTGACTGGCATATTCTGAAGTGCATGACTCTATGATTCCATCGTTAATCCATTCCTGCACCTGTTTATCCACAATTTCTCGTTCTATAAAAGGAAGCCTTCTTGGGTGATGATATATCGGGATATCCTCAGTTGTAATTATCTTCATTGTTACATTCGTCGTTTTCGTCTTCTTTGGTTCATACGCTAACACCATTTTTCGTACTCGCTCCTTTGCATCTTTAGTACAGTCTTCTCCTATGATTGGTTCGTCTAAATTCGTCATCTCAATCGTCATAATCGCCGGTTCTTTCATTAACTTGCAAATGGTGATGTTATCAATACTACTTTTCATTTCAGCGTGACGTAATAATTCCTGCCCAATTACAGCATCAATATTCATAGTGCCATTGGGTGCCACAAAGATCTTAGTGAAAAAGGTGTCGTCATCTACTACTATATCGTCCTCATAAAATCCTAACATGTTCACCGAATGACCACCAAAGCCAATAAGTGGTGCCAAGGATTTCTGTAACCGTGGTGAACCCATAGCTCTATGTATATCCTGTCTAATAACATTTACGGCACTACCTGTATCTATTAGTGCATTTACAGTTATGTTGCCGATGCCGACTTGTTTGTGATACATGTTATTAGTAGTGACTGAAAGGCTCTTAATCGATGAATCTTGATTCGCGGTTTTTGATTTGCAGTCGTGTGCTTTATGACCAAAATTGTTACATTTAAAGCATTTGAACCGTTTACTTTTATGCACACAATCCGCAGATCGATGGCCCATCGCACCACATAAAAAGCAACGTACATTACCATCAGATTTTGAACTACTTTTAGCATTTGTACTTTTCTGTCGGCCATTAGAATTAATTTTACTACTTGTGCTCGCTTTGCTCGTGTTTCGTAGGTGTTCATAATCTTTAAGTTTGGATTTAAAGTCATTTAGATTACGTGAACCGTAAAGAACTATTTTATTTGGGTCATCATCAGCAATTCCGTTTATAACGTACTGAATTAATGATTCATCGTCTATGCTACCTCTACTAGCAATTTCCTTCATAACTAACAAATATTCCTGTGCAGACTCACCTTTTTTAATTTGTCTCGTTCTCAGCGTTTCATGTAGTTTCACGCTATTAATTTTCGTTGAAAATTCCTTCAATAATGCCCACTTTAAACTCCTCCAAGAGTTCAGCCCTGCTTCGCCCTGTATATACAACTTAGCTAATCCCCTCAAAGATTTTTTGGCGAATATATATTTGTGCAGGTCGTTCCACTCCATAAGTTCTGCATTATCTTCGAATTCTTCTATCCATTTCTCCACGGAAAAATCTTCGCTGCCGTCAAACGTACGCATCGAATCTTCCACATCTCTGAAACTAATAGGAAATCTAGGTGTTTTCTCGTCCTTATTCTCTTTTATCTTCTTTTGTTCTTCATCATCTTTTCTTTCCACGTCTTCTTGTTCATCGTTATCATCTTCTTCGCTATCATCGTATTCATCTTCTTCGTCGTAATCTTTTTTGTTCTCCTTTCGTAATGAATCTACATTGATTAAAGCACCCATAATTTTCTCAGCCAATTCTTCTAAGCTTCCTTCATAATCTAAATGTAATAAATTGCATACTGCTACCAACTCTGCAACACTGAAAGATTGCTTAACAAAAGCACTCTTATTTTTGTATTCGTCTGCGTTCTTGTCATATTTAAATCCTGTAAATTCTCGTATTTTCTTGCGTCCTCTTCTGTCACTGTCATCTTCAAATATTATTTTATATAATATTTTTATTGTTTTATATGGAACCGTCTTTATGTTCTTTTCTACCCATTCGATATCTTTCAAGCTCGTCATTTTAGTTTTTGCACTACGTATAATATTAACTTTTCTTCGTCTTCTTCTTCTCCTTCGTCTTCTACTTCTTCTTCTACGTCCTCTTCTTCTTTTTCGTCGTTGTCGTCTTTTTCTTCTTCCGAGTTTATATTCTTCTTCGTCTTTCTGTTCGTCTTCTGCTTACGCTTCTTGCTCCGTCGTTTGAACTCTCTTTTACGTCTCACTTAACTCACTTCGTCTTCTACTTCTCAAATACACAAATATATGTATATCTGTATCTATATCCCGGTTGAGCCCCCAAATTGTAGGATTCGTTTTAATATTTAAGAAGCAGATAATGAAAATAAACTTTATTGCAAAAAATACGAACTTGTCACATTGACATATCTGATAATATCTCTAATTCATAATAATTTGTTTCTTCTGTTTTTTTTTTAAACAACAACCTCCTTTTAAATATCGTCCCTACACTTATGCCATCGTATTGTATTAGTTTTGTACCGTTTTGTACCACAAAGCAAACATTTTGTACCTCCTTAGTTTTTGAGATATAATCGATCTTAAGTGGAGTGCTAGCTCCTCCCCTCCCCCCCCCCCATATCGGAATTTCAAAATTTCACTTATGCCATCGTATTGTACTAGTTTTGTACCGTTTTGTACCACAAAGCAAACATTTTGTACCTCCTTAGTTTTTGAGATGTAATCGATCTTAAGTAGAGTACTAGCCTCCCCATATCGGAATTTCAAAATTTCACTTATGCCATCGTATTGTACTACTTTTGTACCGTTTTGTACCACAAAGCAAACATTTTGTACCTCCTTAGTTTTTGAGATATAATCGATCTTAAGTAGAGTGCCAGCTCCTCCCTCCCTCCCCCCTCTCATATCGGAATTTCAAAATTTCACTTATGCCATCGTATTGTACTAGTTTTGTACCGTTTTGTACCACAAAGCAAACATTTTGTACCTCGTTAGTTTTTGAGATGTAATCGATCTTAAGTAGAGTGCTAGCCTCCCCATATCGGGATTTCAAAATTTCACTTATGCCATCGTATTGTACTAGTTTTGTACCGTTTTGTACCACAAAGCAAACATTTTGTACCTCGTTAGTTTTTGAGATATAATCGATCTTAAGTAGAGTGCTAGCCCCTCCATATCGGAATTTCAAAATTTCACTTATGCCATCGTATTGTACTAGTTTTGTACCAAAGGTTTTGTACCACACTGGTTTCAGAAATATAATTAGCTTTAGTTCGGGAAGGGAAAGACGGATATGACCGCCTACCTCGCTAGAGTTTTAAAGTTCCAATTATGCAATTCTATTGTAGCAATTTTGTGGAGTTTTTTACTGTAAATGGAGCGTTTTGTACCACGCTAATTGAGATATAATGGATTTTAGATGAGACGATTACAAGATAAACTCGTCATAACATCAGAATTTCAAGAGTTGTGTTATGTTATTGTATTGTAGTAGTTATACATTTATTACATTACAGTTCGTTAGTACATAAGTATACTGGTAACAATAAGACTACATTAATAAATTTGAATATCTTTTTGGCTTTTTTATTTGTAAACTTATATAGCCTGTTATTTTACTTACTGTAAATTAGTAGGGAATATCGAACGACAAAGAACGATAACTAGGTATAAATGTTTATTATACCTATGATAAAACTAATAATCGATGCAGCAATATGTATGTAGAAACCAAATACTTATACATACGAAGCAAGCAGTCAGCAAAGATACCATAAAGAAAATTTAATAAATACAAACACATAAATAAATTGACCTGACTATAAACATGTAGTCTTCAGGCTTTCACGGCCGCTGTTGATGGCTGCTCTTCGGTTATAACATGTATATTAGCATGTCATTTCGTTAGTCAAAAGATATTATATATATAATAGTATATTACATAAGTTTGAACTCTTTCCATTTTAAAATGGTTTAATGTTTTATAGAAACACTTCATATTAATCTTAGAACATAAATTAAGCTATTTCTATTTAATTTTCTCCCTTTATATTTAAATGGTAATCATGGAACTAACTAAAGGAATACCTTTTCCTGTAAAATCATGTAGCATGACTGAGCAACTGCTATTTTATTGCTTATTTATAGAATACAGGTTAAAAACTTGAGATTACAAAATCTTACTTTTATACAAGGTGTGTATAAATTGGCGGACCCACTACACGTGGCGACATTCTTGGCCAAATTTTGTCTTCAGAATGAATTTGAAAGAAACATACATTTGGCGACATTGAACACGCATGTAGGTAGATTACATAAGTGTCAAAATCTGACAGTAGTAATGTATTTGACTAGAACAGCATCAGGCTGCCTACTTATTGTTTTACAACGTTGTCAGATGTGTTTTTCGTCAAAATAAGTTAATAAACAAATATTAAAAACAAACTTTAAAATCAAAAAGACAACTTTAATGAAAGGATAATAACAACAATTCTGCTTTCTTCTAAATTGTAGCTCTTTCTGTCAACAAATATCGAGTAATAATGCTAATTTCAAGACTGAAAGTCCGAACTTTAGGAACCTCGTGCAAAGATATGGAGCATGGTACAACATTTTCGTATTAGGATTTTGGACTCCGAATTTAACGAAGAACACCGCCGCGTGTAGTGGGTCCGCCAATTTATACACACCTTGTATACATAGGTAAATACATACATATATATAAAATTTTTAAATTCATCCGAAATTCTCATGTTATGGGGCATTTACATATCTTGCTCGCCCTACATAGATCAATTATATCTTTTAAACCTGTGGGATACAATATGTTGGGTTTGTAGTACAAAACTATTACAGTACGATAGCATAACTGAAATTTTGAAATTCCGATATGGGGGGCTAGCACTCTACTTAAGATCGATTATATCTTGAAAACTAACGAGGTACAAAATGTTTGCTTTGTGGTACAAAACGGTACAAAACTAGTACAATACGATGGCATAAGTGAAATTTTGAAATTCCGATGTGGAGGGGCTAGCACTCTACTTAAGATCGATTATATCTCAAAAACTAACGAGGTAAAAAATGTTTGCTTTGTGGTACAAAACGGTACAAAACTAGTACAATACGATGGCATAAGTGAAATTTTGAAATTCCGATATGGGGAGGCTAGCACCGGGGTTCGAACCCGGTACTGCCGGACTACGAGGCAAGTGTGCTAGCCACTAGACCACTAGCCCGACATAAAATAATATATAGTGTGTCCCATTTAAGAAAATGTATGTTTGATTCAGCCTGGCAATATGAAACATCCTGTATAGGTATATGAAAATAATTTAAAGATATGTAGCTTCGACGCACTAATTCCTCACCCTGTATATAATAAGTGCAAAAAACCATTAACCCGCCTGTCCTGTTATGACTTCGTAAATCACAAATAATATTTATGTATATAACAAAATGCCTTTCAATTGTAGAATGTTTAAGATAAGTACGAGAATAGCAAACTTCTAGTTACTTATAATAATTAACTATTCTACTGATTAAAATGTAGACTCCACTTAGCTAAGATTATCTCACTATGTCTACCTACTTATTTCCAGGCAACCCAAAAACTGTGGGGTGGAAGATTTACAAATCCAATTGACTCTGCATTGGAACAATTAAATGCATCGATCCAGGTTGATAAGCGAATGTATTCTGAAGATATCAACGGAAGCAAAGCCTATTCCAGAGTTTTGATTTTATGTAAGCTGCTATCTGAAGAAGAGGGTAACTTAATTTGCGAAGGTTTGGACAAAATTGAAACTGAATGGAGGGAAAATCTATTCGTTATTAAAGATAACGATGAAGATATACACACCGCAAATGAAAGAAGACTAAAGGTAATTTTACATCTAAGCTGGTTAAAACACCTCCAATATATTATTTTTTTGCCTATGTAGGTGCGTTCAATTCTCAATTAAGTGTAATGCATTGTATTCAATAATGGATATATTTAATGCTGTTATGTGTTACTAGAATGCATGTACAGTTTATTCCAGAATTAATGTCGTGGGTCTACCGGGGCGATATCTAACTTTCTTCCTTATGGGAGGAGCTTATACGTCGCCCGGGGCGAGTCTTACCGAGACGATCTCTTTTAGAACGATTGGATAATAAAATAGTCGAAAAATGCTAACGTTTCATTACCTTATCGTAAACTTTGTCATACCTACAAAAAGATATTACAAGAGGTACGCACTAATACATATTGTTCTGTCACAAACGACAGAAATGAAACATTGAAATTATTAACACAAATATAATAATAATAAAATTGTACGAAAGTCTTAAAATTATCCCACCCTCTTTCTTACCTCGCTAATTATGTGTGTGTGTGTGTGTGTGCGTGTTTATTTAGTTATTCTAATCCTCTTCAATCTTCCCTTTAAGTTCGCTCGTCCTGAAAAATTTTTCTCTGTTCTTTCTTCTTTTTTGTACTCTACACCCACTTATTTCTTGTAGCGTTATTGCATAAATATCAAATTGTTTGTTAATTACTTTTATGTGTTTTTATTTTAAATTAAAATTTCTTGTTGACTGTTTTCTTTCTGTCAAAACAAATCTGTTTACATCCACCTGCTGCTCCGAACTACCAAAACTGCCGTTACGTCATTCCCCACTAGATTTTCTAATTTATTGTACGATGTATTTTTAATTTAGAAATTGATGCCTAATCGGGTCGTGTTGTGTCATGTATGTGTATGTTACATTAAATTTTGAATTTTTCTCTCAAATAAAAAATTACTATTATTATATTTGTGTTTTTCTTTTTCCACTCCCTCTATCGCTGTTCTAAGATTTTTTTTAACAATTAACGTAAACAATAAGTTATATACCATCATTACTAAACATTGCAAAAATTAATTAAATCATAATTAACCAAATTAAAACCCTTTAAATATCACATAATAATATATACAGTGTGGAACAGCCAAATGGAATAAATTTGATAACAAATAAATGAGGGTGTATTGGGAAAAACGCTTGGACACGTCGATTTGTATTTTTAAATGCGCATATTTTTCAAAAAAAAAATTATACAAGGTGTGACATGTGACAGTGGCCAATACCAACTTTCTTATTTTAAATGGAAACCCCTGCATATTATTTACTTTTTGGGTTCTTCGGAAAATTCTAGACATAATTCATGTACAATGTCCCATACCTATCTTCAACTGTTTCGGAAATATTAAGTGTTTTCAGATTTATTACAAAAATTAACATTAAAAAAAGAAAATTATTTTATTTCACAAATTCGCTACATTACACTAAAAATCTATTTCCCATTTAGCTCTTGATATTGATAAAGTAAGCAAAAACCATTGCTGCGTTCCTTTTTACTGATATGAAATTTAAAAAATACAAAGACCGTTTTGTTTATTTTCGTAAAAACTCATAGCCTTAGCAACATGTTGTCTGCCTGCATGACAGTAGTGATCAGTGTCAGTGCTATTGTCGTTTGAATTTCGTTAACTGTACGTAATAATATCAAAAAAATGGTTCATTTAACAGAAATGCACAAAATATCCATTCTACAAATGATTGGTTATGGAGATAACACACGGACACAAATGGCAGTTTCTCGCTTATTTCACGAAAAATTTCCAAATTTGCCGCCTGTATCGCAAGGAACAATTAGCAAAATAGAAAAACAGTTTTACGAGCTTGGTCATGTAAGACATATTAAAAAAGTAGCTGCCAATGCAGTAAGTGATGATACAAAATTGGATATTATGCTTGAGTTTCAAGAAAACCCACATAATTCTGGTCGAAAAGCAGCCCCACTGTTCAACATTAGCCATACATCAATTTTTCGAGTATTAAAGGAAAGTAAAATGCATCCCTATAAAATGATGCCAACTCAGGAGCTCATGGAAGACGATTTCGATAGGAGAACGTATTTTTGTGAACAGATGATGGCAATGTTAGATAACAATGTGATCCAATTAGAAGATATTTTATTTTCTGATGAGAGCACATTTACACTTCACGGCCATGTTAATCGTCAAAAGTGCCGCTATTGGTCTAATGAGAATCCTCACTGGATGAGAGAGGAACATACGCAATATCCTGAAAAAGTTAATGTTTGGGCAGGAATTGTTGGAAATCACATCGTAGGTCCCTTTTTCATTGATGGTAACTTGAATAGAGATAAATATTTAGAACTGCTCCAAAATAATGTCGTGCCAACTTTCGCAAACTTATATCCTAATCCAGCAAACCCACAAGTTCCTGCCAATACAGTATGGTTTCAGCAAGATGGAGCACCGCCCCATTTCCAAATCAATGTCCGGCAGTACCTGAACCAAATTCTTCCAAATCGGTGGATAGGGAGGCGCGGATCGATAGAATGGCCAGCACGATCTCCTGATCTGACGCCATTAGACTACTTTTTGTGGGGATATGTCAAAAGTCTTGTATACAAAACTAAACCCCTCAAAAAGACGAATCACGCTTGCGATTAGATCAGTCACGCCTGAGATGTTGAGTAATGTTGGAAGACATTTCTATACCAGATTAGCATGTTGCCAAGATTTTCGCGGCGAGCATTTTGAACATTTACTACATTGACATTAATGTTTTTTTTGTTTTTTACATTATTGAGAAATAAGCAGTATTACTTATTAGGTTTTTAGTGTAATGTAGCGAATTTGTGAAATAAAATAATTTTCTTTTTTTAATGTTAATTTTCGTAATAAATCTGAAAACACTTAATATTTCCGAAACAGTTGAAGATAGGTATGGGACATTGTACATGAATTATGTCTAGAATTTTCCGAAGAACCCAAAAAATAAATAATATGCAGGGGTTTCCATTTAAAATAAGAAAGTTGATACTGGCCACTGTCACATGACACACCCTGTATAATTTTTTTTTTGAAAAAAATGCGCATTTAAAAATACAAATCGACGTGTCCAAGCGTTTTTCCCAATACACCCTCATTTATTTGTTATCGAATTTATTCCATTTGGCTGTTCCACACTGTATACATACATCGCAAATTATTTAAAAAACGAATCAATCCTATGTATCTAACAAACTTACATATCCATAACTGAAGAATTAATTTCATTTGACATAACTGCTTAATAATTAACGATAGCAATTGCTTACTATATTTTATTCATCTCTTAAATTTTTGGAATATAAGCATTTATACGTCAATAACAGTAAGTATCCTTTTCACTACACTTTTAAATACTCGTAAGGGTATCTATTTAGTTTCAAGCTAATGCGTTTTAAGTAACAAAAACTAAAATGGAAAGTGGTACCTATTATTGCCGGTTGTGGAATTACATTTGTTCCTCATTATCTCATTCTAATAAATTTTGTAAAATGTGTGTATAATTAATAGTTCCAGAGAATGTTTACATCTTAGCCGTACCTATATCAAATTAAGGAAAGAAATCTTGGTAATAGCGGCTAGTACTGAAAATGATAATTAAATTAATATATAAATATAATAATAATATAATATATATATATATATAATAATATAATATAATAAATAAGATTTATAAAATCGAAACGCGTCGCTGTATGGTGATGAATGACAGTAATTATTAATTAAATTTAATTATCGTTTTCAGTACTAGCCGCTATTACCAAGATTTCTTTCCTTAATTAATAGTTCCTTAATGTAAAAACAAGAACCTATCGAATGACCATTATTCGAAGAAATATAATTACATAGATAATGGTTCTTAATAGTTTTAAGTTTTACCCCTAATTTTATCGATTGATGGGAGCATTTATTTAATAAAGATGAAATGCAATTCAGGGAAAACCAGCTAATATCTATTGAATAGAAATACAGTGGACGCCGCTTAATGTGATCGGTTTTGGACGGAACTAATTTGATAACAATTGTCGAATGATAACAGTATACGATAAATAAAAACAAGCATCCATATATCTTTATAAAAGGTTTTTTCAAAACAAACAAGCACAGTGAAAGACAAAATCTCGTAAATGTTTTAAACACGACAACGACTAAATTTCCGAATACACGAATGTAAGGTATAATTCATTTTAAGAATCGCATGCATGCCTCAACCGTTATTCGCACTATAGAACAATGGTAACGGCAACACACGTCGGCACCTTTGATGTCCGTGTGGTTACTTTGAATATCCTCGGAACAGTTGACAAATTGAAGTACGAAAAGGAAAAAAAGGTGACTATTCAAAATTGTCGTATTGCACATACATAGGTATGAGCTTATACTGACTATTAGATTTTGAAGACTTGCAAGAAATTCTTTGCATAAAATATTCTGAACTTAGAACGAACGAAAAGCCATTTTGCTTCAATTTAATATTACTAACTTGAAAGTAAAACTAATCGTGAATGAAACGTAAAAAAAGAATTTCGTTTTTAGAGATAAAATTATAGATTACAAAATAGTAATGAAAACAAAATAAAAATAAGAAAGCGAAGTTTCAAAAAATGTCTCAAAAAGGAATATGTTTTTTATTTCATTTATTTCTAGTTAAAAAGTAACCTATTTATGTAAGTAATTTACTTATGTATTTTTACTAGTTACCTACATTTTAAGTATTGAATAATAAGATTTACCTGAAATGTGAGCGATTATTATACAAGTTATTCTGAAATAGTATATTCTTTTATTTTCAATTCAAGTAATGATATTAATATTTAAGCGATACTATTTATGGGATTTGCTATTGCATTGTGAGATATTTTTATCGTCTTCTTAGATCAACTGATTTTTTTACATATTATTATAAGCATATATACAATTTTCTCTTTATTACAGTTGCTTGTATCCGTGTTAAAACTAACGAATACACATACATATGTATATTCTCATGCATACATTTCATTGCAGTTTAAACTAAGTTAATTACTATGTATGTATAAGCATATAGGCATATTCCTAAAATAAACGATTGCGATATACTATTACTGTGTATGCATTCACGCTTTCAATTTCTATAAACTCGCAATAACTCGCAGTATGCTAATACAAGCGATTTATTTCCGAGAGCGGAGAATATTCCAAATAAGCCACACCCATAAGGAAGAAAGTTAGATATCGCCCCTGTAGACCCACGACATTAATTCTGGAATAAACTGTACGTTCAGAGTAAATGTCGGATACTGCACGGGGACTCCACACGTTCCTTTTTCCTCTTCGCTATTTCTTAAAAAAAGAATCTTTGTAGAAAACAATGGTATATATAGGATGATTGGTGAGAATCGCCTATTAAAAGTATTATACAAACGGAAGGGAATTTTAAAACGAAATTTTGCAGTTAGATGTGGTTGAATATGAACTATTACGTGAAAATATTTTTGAATAAATATCACTTCCGGTTAACCGGAACTGGGCATCAACTTAGATTTTTTAAATAGCATGCTATAAAATAAATTACAGATTCAGCTTCTATGATAAATTTTATACATATTTCATGAATCATACTCTATACCTAAATACCACTCCTTCTGAGTTATTCGCAATCAAAGAAAACAAGTGAGAGATACCGATCTTACTTTATAGTGATATTACGTCACGTAGGAGTAACAGAGACCAACTAAATTTTGCATACGGACAGCTGATATTGTGTAGTTACACAAAATTTGAAGTTTTTCTCTGTAACATTATACAGGATATTTAAAAACTTGCTTATAACTAAGTTCAATCTGCGGAAAGTAGATTTTTTTAAACGGAAAGGTATATATTTTATTAAATATTCTAATTCTACAAAAGATTCTCTTTTTATTCGTATTAGGTGTATACCTAAAATGGAAGGTGAATAAGTTATAACGATTTAATTAATCTCCGTACCTAAAATGCTCAGATATGTCAATTTACTGAAGCAAGAGCGCTTAGCTTATTTGTTTTACATAGTTACTTGCCACTTATTTTGACATCTGTCATTTTGTTAATCGTCTTTTTGTAAATTGTTTACCTGTAATAATATTGTTTTCGCTTCTGTACAATGCATTTTTCTCAGTGTATGGTGTTATAATGGATCATCGTTGAGAATAGACCAAATCAAGCAATCATAAATTTATTTATTATGCAAAGTGAATGTAATCACATAGTAAAATAAACGTATCGGACGTTTAGTGAAAGATACTAATATTTACAACCAATGATCTGCAAACATTTTTAAGAATTTTTAAAGTATAGAAAGTTTTAGCAACCGATATGTTCCTGAACAATGGTGAAGAACAATATCAGTAAAAAAATTAGATTATCTAAGAATTCTTCTAGATACTTCCAACAAACGGTATTTGAATGATCAACACACAGTAAATTTACATCAGAGGTCTAAATAATTAGTAATAGCAAATTAGGTAAAGGGAGCGTTTTTATATTCGCGGAATGAGCGGGTTGTAGGGGGGTGATTAGGCGCATTGGGGGCGTGGCCTGTGCAGCGACTCATAATTAGTATAAATACGAAGTTTCATTGTTATTAGACAGTTAGTCTTTGAGCTATCGTCAACCAAGTAACATAATCAGGAGTGAAAAGTGAAATATGGAAAAAATCGAATATCGTGCCGTTATAAAGTTCCTTACCAGGCAAGGAAAATCAGTCGCGACCATAATGAATGAGATGTCATTGGTTTACGGCGACTCTTGTCCAGGAAAACCATGGTGTACAAGTGGCATAGTTTATTTAAACAAGGAAGGGAATCTCTTGAAGACGACCCGAGGCCGGACAGGAGCATTGAGGTGACCAGCACTTATCCAAAAGATTGAAAAAATTGTACTCGAAGATGCTCGACTAAAGAAGAAACAACTCGCAGTGGAGTATCCGATACAACAATTTTTAAAATCCTACACGATCATCTCGGCATGTCTAAGGTCAGCGCAAGATGGGTGCCGAGAATGCTCACGCCGCCCCAAAAACAACAGCGCGTAGAGTGTTCGCGTGCATTTTTGGACCTCTGTAATGAAGACAAGGATGGTGTATTGAGTCGAATTGTTACTGGAGACGAAACTTGGGTTCATCATTATGAACCTGAGTCCAAACAAGACTCCATGCAGTGGCATAAAAAGGGCACAGCATCTCCCAAGAAATTTAAAGTGTCACAATCGGCTGGGAAACTCATGGCAACGGTATTTTGGGACTCGGAAGGAATATTGTTGATTGATTATAAAGATAAAGGTGTTTCTATAACCGGAGAATATTACGCTTCAATATTAGAGCGACTAAAAGAAGCCATTAAAGAGAAAAGACGGGGAAAATTGACGAAAGGTGTGCTGCTTTTGCACGGTAACGCGCCCGTCCACAAGAGCCGCCTTGCGTTAGCTGCCCTGCATAAGGTGGGCTTCGAAATTGTGAATCACCCACCCTACAGCCCAGACCTGGCCCCGAGTGATTATTACCTGTTTCCGAAAATGTAAAAAGGGCTGCGGGGTAAAAAATTTACTGCCGATGATGAAGTCAAGGAGGCAGTTTCGGCGTATTTTGCAGATAAAGAGAAATCATTTTTTTATGAGGGTATAAATAAATTAATTGAAAGATGTGAAAAATGTATCCGTCTTGCAGGTGAATATATTGAAAAAGAAAATTAATTTTTTTTTTTTATTTCCACCCCTTATCCCCCATTCCGCGAATATAAAAACGCTCCCTCGTATTATGAACCCTTAGCTATATCAAATACATAATTGGTGGAAACAATTACAATTTGTGGCCGTGTTCTACGGCGAATACAGCAAGACTTGCTCGTCATAATTGGAATAAATTCTTCACAGTATATATCTAATATTGTGGGTGAATTCCAGACAACCTCCATACATGATTTTCTGAAAACTTCGTTGACTAACATATGAAATAATAAAATTTGTCTGAGAGGTAAATACAATATAAGGGAAATCAAATGAACAACCCTCCGAAGAAAAGAGTTTACTATTGCTTAGGGTAAATGTAACTAAACAGTAGAAGAGTAGATACATGGGTGACAGGCCTAGGGTAGAACAGCGCCGAATCCACACTAAGCCGCCTCAACGTTTTTGCCACACTCGATTCTTTCCTTGTCCACAAGCAAGGGAACGTCTTAGGGAAAGGGGAAGAAAGGCGCTTGTGTAAACTCTACCCTTATATTTTAATTAGACAAAATAACATAATAAACAGATAAACACTCTTGTTTAATAAATAAAACTTATAACGAAAAGCAATAACAAAAAAACTATATTCTCTTAAGAACGTCTCCCATCTTCTGCCTTCTCGTTCCAATGATAAAAAATTTTCTCTCTCCACGTCCCGGTCGACTCCGAAGAACACCGAGTTCACAGTCGCCCAGGCTACCTTTTCCACGTCCTCGTGGAAACCCTATGTCGGGCACATGGTTTCCTATAAAATGTACAATAATTTTAGCTAAATCGAAACATCTAACAGCCTGTCGCTATAACTGTTGTTAATATCCCTATTGCTTCATTGCTACTTAAACTGCTTATATTCTAATCAAACCTTGTAGTGACTGCAAATTGTCACTGCCTCATTTGTTAATTCCTGCCGTATACCTAGATCAGCGTAATCTAATGATCGATTTCGTTAGTATCAGTGAGGGGAAACGATTCCTTCGTATCGTCTCTGCGATCGAGATGATCCTTCAATGTTCTTGACCGCATAACGAGCGTGGTCTAGGACCTTAGCAATCACGTATGCGTCACTATACTTTGGCAAGAGCTTCTTACTTTGACCCTGATTGCTCGTAGTTTGGGTACGATCCAACACTTGATCACCTTCCTTACAATTGTGAGCTGGACATCGACGTGCATCAAACTTGGATTCCATTTCCGTTGTCTTTGATGGACATCTATAATTTCTTTTGCCTGATGTTGTAGTGCTAGTAGGTCTCTTTCCTCAACCGCTTCAGTGGCGACTTCGTTGGAAAAAACCAACTCAGAAACATCTCAAGGTTCATACCCAAATAACAATTCGTAAGGCGGTTTCCCGTGGATGAATTCTTCGTTGAATTCAGTCCCCAAGGTACTCGAGAAACAGCCAGAAAGAGATGCCCAAATCTTACGGTTGTATCATTCAAGCTGGTCGTTTGCTCTTAGAATCGTAGTTGCATTTAGTACATGTTTTCCGTTTGGACTTTACAAATGGACCTAAATGATCGAAGGGTACTGCTATTTTTTCTATGTGGTGCATGTAGCCTGGCTTTCTTCCGCCGGGTTTCTTATTTTCGCATTCCAGGGAACCAATACAGTTCCCAAAATTGCTGCCACTCTTTTTTCCTTAGGCATATGACCTTTACCATCATGGAAATGCAAAACGACTAGCCGTCTGGTCACAGTAGTTACTACCCACTTTTCCCATCATCTGTTTTCCTATGGAGCCTATTATTTACTTTAATAAAAAATTTGTGTATCTCACGCTTTTCGTGATCCGTTGGCAACTGCTGAAATACTTCTAAAAGAAATCTGCATCTTGCATCAATTGAGCACTAAATTCCAATCTTCATCGTTTATGTTGGTAACATTCACCAAAACTGTTTTAGGTTGTGTAGGATTTCGGCTCAAAGCATCTGCGTATGACATTTTATGTCCAGCCCGATAATCAACATCAAATTTATATTCTTGAATGGCCAACCACAATCTGCCTATCCTCGGCATTAAATCTCTTTTTGTCAATATAATGCGTATTGCGTTACAATCTGTTACAACTTGAGCTGTATACCCATCAGATATATTCTAAAGTTTTTTAGGGTATATAGCATTGCGATGGTTTCCAGTTCATACGAATGGTATCTCTATTCTTCCTTGGTGGTTTGTCGAAAGTAGTATATTACTGAATGAATCATACCATTCCTTTGAGCCCGCAGCAATATAACTCCAATTCCTACTTTAGACGCGTCAGTGTGTACTTCTGTTTTCAGTTGAGGTTCGTAAATGGCAAAGCAAGCAATTTTTCCTTGAGGGATTCGAACGCTTTACGTTGGTCCTCAGCCCAAACAAAACTTACATCCTTCTTCGTTAGATTTGTTAGAGGCCTAGCAATCGTGGCGAAGTCCTTTATATATTTTCTAAAATAACCGGCTAACCTAAGAAATTTCCGAACTAAGCGGACATCTGTTGGTTTGGGATATCTATCTACAGACTCCGTTTTGCGTCTCCCTGGTTGCGCACTTTCACTACTTATTTCATGACCCACTTGTCCATGAAATATTGGCATTTCGATAAACGAAGTGTAAGACCGGCACATCTAAGAGACTGTAGCACTAATCTCAAATTAGCAAGGCCAGTTTGAAAATCTGCTGATGGCTTTTCCATAGCGAAGATTTCCTAACACTTTGTTTGGGGTTCTTCGAAAAAACGGCAGAGGCATTACATAAGCCAAAAGGAACTCGTAGGTATTCAAAATGACCATCAGGCATAATAAAAGCGGTCTTTGGTATTGAGAATTCCTCCAACTGAATCTGGCGATAACCGCTTGCTAAATCCAAACTTGTAAAATATCGACATCCCTTTAATTTTTGTAAGAAGTTATCAACGTGAAGAAGTGGAAATCGATCCTTAATTGTCTTTGAATGCAGCGCACGGTAGTCCAGGCACATACGTGGCTCGCGATTTTTCTTTTTTACAAGAAGAATGGGACTCGCATAAAGCGAGTTTGACTCCCGAATAATACCGCTGAAGAGTAAATCGCTCATCATGTCGCTAACAATTTTTCGTTCATTGTAAGAGAGGCGGTAAGGTCGAACACCACCGGTGTATCATTGCTGACATGTATAGACATTTGTACCACACTTGTTTTACTCAATTGACCATTATTTCGAGCAAAACAATCACTAAATTCATTAATCAGAGCAGCCAACTGTTCTGTCTCAGCAGGCGCAAGGTTGTCGTTATAAATCAAATCGTCAATAGCAAAATCAGACTTAACACGTTGTTTAGCTACTATAAAGACCGGTAACCGTAATCGCTGCGATTGGTCCTCAAAACAGACTAAACACCTAACCAGAATGTTGTTGCCACCTTGTTGTTGTTATTACCTCGAGGTCCCGAGGAGATAAGTTCGTGATGGTTACATAACCATCTTTCCTTTCGTCACACATTCGTCTACTACGTATTCCATCCCAAGGATGGATCGTAATCCTCCTCGAACGAACTTCCTCGAGATGATACTGCAACTAGCACGGTCGTATTTGGAGCAATAATAGTAGAATTCTTGACCCATAACGGAATTTTAGCTGGTGCGATATTTAAACTTCTGCCTATTTCCTGTTCCATGGACAATAACCTTGCGTTCCCATCGAATATAGCCATGATAATCTCGGCGTTGTGCAAAAATGTTTAGCCAATCATCACGGGAATTTCTTTTTATCTCTTCTTTTATTGCAAATCCACCATAACCTGTGATAGTTAACCCACAGGAGACATATTCGAGTTGCAGTTTCTTCTTTAATGAGGACTGCGCTGCAACCTGAATCAACGTATGCCCACAAAGGTTTTCCGTTCACCCAGCAGTCGAAAAAAATAATGTTCATTTGTTGAAAGCGTGTTATTTCCGACGAATAATGTCGTCGGAAATAACGACATTATTCGTAACGCGCTGTCTTTTGCCAAGTGTCCCAGACGTTTACAGGATGTGCACTCGATGCGTGAGTTAGGGCACTTATGTGAAAAATGTCCTCTATTTCTACAGTTATAACATCTCTGCGGTTTGCTGTTAGACAGCTTACCTCGTTTTGCTGGAGGTTCGTTTTCAGTTGTTGGGCGACAATGCGGACTTTCTTTTAACTGACGTCTGTCCAAGTTGAATGTTACAGTATTCTCTGGTTTGAACTTTGAAAGATATTCCGCATATAGTGCGTCAGGAATATCATATCTACCGGCTCTAGCACTTGTCTGGATGCTAGAATCTTTGATCCCATCTATTACGCTAGAGACGGCCTTTTTTCCGCCAATGTCACAAGCAGCTCTATTTTTTCAAAGTAGTAGTGTTCCCATGTCTTTGTTGGCAGATTAAATCTATTTACTACTTTGCGTAATGTTGTTGCAAAGTCTTGGTGTTCTGGGAATGATTTCAAAATCAGTTCTTTCCACTCTGTCCACGTAAACTGGTATGACGGTAAGTTGTCATACAAACGCCGTGCCAAACCTGCTAGACGAGATTGCATATATGTAAAAGACGATTATCAGCTCATACCAATTATGTATAACTGCTAACTGTTCAATTTTCTCAATCCACTTTGCAGAGCTCAGGTTTGGATTCCTAGGAGTAAACTCAGAAATACAATCTGGTTTAGCGTATACTCTACGTTTTCGGTCAACATTTGTGCCTGGTGTTCTATACGATTTTCAACTAAAAGCTCTAGTCTACTGACTTTATTTGATCCTTCTGCCAAGGGCGGCGTGTACGTTGACCTAATCCGCGACGATCTACTAAATTTACTCACTCGGCTCTCATGCGATTTGGACTATTTTTAATTTCACTATTTACTACGTTTGTAATTTCCGTCTGACGAGCTAGCCGTAGAGTAGCTGGATGAGGTCCTTGAACGTCCCATTATCAAGATATTTAATATATATCAGATCGGACAACCCAGATACTAGGCATTGTAAATAACGTTACATGCAATGGTGAAATACATGTAGGCGTTAAAATGACGGAGATTGTGATACGAGATAGATGTACGGTGTTGTCAAAGTCGAATTACTGCATTTTGTATTCTCGTATCTGTGACGCTCCTGAAGAAGCCACTTATATTAGTGGCGAAACGTCGAATTATATACAACTTACGTGAGTAAGTTGTATATAATTTTTTTGTATTTTTGTTTTTAATTTTTGTTTTATTTTCGTATTGTATATATGTAGGTACTTTACTATGGGTCAAAACCCGGAAGCCCTGATAACAGAGACTCTGGAAGCCTTCGATATCATTTGAGAAGTCTATTTATTTTGAATTTTTATTACTATTTTAATATTATTAATTCAAGTGACCTATTTTTGATAAATAATACCATATAATATGTAGCCACTTTTAAATAAAAGTTTTAATACTTGATATAATTTCAGAGATATTAGTAAATTGCGCAACCTTTGGAGAGTACGTTGACTCAACATTGGATAATTCTGCAGTTTAAAGAATATGCATAATTCTTATATCATGTTAGCGCCGATGTATGGTCGGGTTAATGTATAAAGTGATTTTAAACAACAACTAAAAATAACTAACACTTATTGTGAATTATCTTCTCAAAACCAAGTGTTACTATGTTAAGTTTTCTTAATTTCAATATATTATACAGGTATCGAAGAAAGTTAATTTCTAGTTCGAGCAACAATAAAACTAAATAGTCAATATTCATTATACTAAGGTGATAGACCGAAGTCTAAGTGTTTGGGCTAGCACCCCCCAAATCAGCAACGCACCGACTATCAATTATCCAATCAGCAGCCCACAAACCAGTATTTGTTAAATTGTAATTACAGCAGTATCCGCCATCTACTCAAAACTGATACGGTTTAGTTATTAACACAGTAACACTATAGTTTGTTGACAATTATGCACTTATAGGAGCTAATAGGTGATGTTGCTGCCAAACTGCATACAGGACGAAGTAGGAATGATCAGGTGAATACCGATATGCGTCTATGGTTAAGATCTGCGTTATCTGCATTAGAACAACTACTAAAAGAATTAGTGAAGATAATGGTAGACAGATCATACGAGGAGATAGATATAACTATGGCAGGTTATACCCATCTGCAAAGAGCACAACCGGTTAGATGGAGTCATTTTCTGCTTAGGTAAATATTGTTCCAAACTACAATAGTTAGTTTCAAATTAGTTGCGAACGAACGTAGGGTATTAAATAAATTACATTTCAGTTTAATCAAAAGACCATTACAGATACGTACTCGTCAGCAATTGTGTCTCAATACTTTACTACTCGCACCTAAACTGACATTGACAAAAATAATTAATTAACGAGTTAATAATGTACAAGAAGAAATTTTGGCGGATAATAAATTCGCAAGGGGTACCTACGGCATGAAGCAAAATAGTTCACAACAAATTCTCAAAATCACGCACGATAGTGATCACGGAATAGCTTTATGTCATATATGTCATTATGTGGTAGTGGCTAAAGCAACGATCAAAAGCATTTTCATAGCCTACACCAATTATGTTTTTTTTCGATGGCACGTTATATATTATTCAACAGCCGTAGAGAAAACTATTTTTTCTTCAAAGGTCAATAGGTCTGACATTTCTCGACTGAGAAGTCGGCCGCACAGTGTCACTTTTCCCCCGCCGGAGGTTTACTTTTCACTTTTCCGCCGACGGAGGGAAAAATGTTATTATTATAGCAACATACAAACACATAATTTCAATGTTGACAGTGTCCACTTGACAGTTTTATGATGAGTTACTATAGAAACAGCTCGTACCTAATGATCGGTTCACGATCGGTCTAAACGTCACACATCCTACCAAACCCGCTTGTCTTCAATTAAAAAAGGATCTTTTTGCATAAATTTGTCGACGTTTGAAGAAAAAAATAGCATATCTTTTTTGTTGG
This sequence comes from Holotrichia oblita, assembly GCA_023690525.1. Lineage (NCBI taxonomy): Eukaryota > Metazoa > Arthropoda > Insecta > Coleoptera > Scarabaeidae > Holotrichia > Holotrichia oblita. The sequence continues at coordinate 87,620,242 of CM043019.1, read as the reverse complement.
TAAACCATTTTGCTTGTTTAAAACACGCAAACGCGTGCGTAAATCGATCATTAATACACGCGCGTGTTTTAAAATCACTAGGGCCAATGTCACCGATTCAAAAATAAGTCAACTATAAATAATGTCAACTAATTTATCATAAGTAATATAACAAGTGACCAAAATTTTATCGATAAAATTGATTTGGATAGTTTGTAAGTGCTTGTTGAGATAATAATCTTTTAAGATCAAAAAAAAATCGCGTGCGACTCGCGTTACAGAGGCGTCGCACGCGATTTTCGCCTCTATTTCGCAAAGTAAAAAATTCATAACTTTGGAACCGCTGCAGATAATCAAACCAAATTTGGAATGTTGAATGAACAAATCATACTCTTTCTTTTAGTGACAAAAATTTAATTTAACTTTCACCAGAAAGGAGGGGTGAATTTTTCTAGGTGTACTTCAATGCTTGTAACTTTGTTCATAATTAACTTTTTAGAGAAATATTCCACATTTAAGCTGTTCTGGTCGTTAATGATCGATTTGTGGTGAAAGAAATCGTCTTTTAGTTTCTATTTGTAAAACAAGCGATAATATACTGTCCCTATTTTATTGACCACAATTGTATCTGATTAAAAAACCTAGGATATAAGCTTTCAAATAATATCAATTGCGCATTACACATTCATTTAAAGTAAGTTTTTTCGATAAAATTATTATAAAACATATCATTACAGTTTTTGACACATTTATTAATAACTTTTTATTTGTAAAACGTTGTTTTGTCAGATCAATTAGTTGACATTTATTGACTTATTTTTGAATTGTTAAAGTTGCCCCTAGTGACTTTAAAACACGCGCATGTTTTAATGATCGATTAAAGGAGCTCGCACACTGAGGCGCGGCGAAGCGAAGAGAGGAGAAGCGGATTTATTACGCCAGAGAAAAGCGCACGTTGTCAAATCGCTGCTCGCACAGTGATGCGCCGCGCGGAGTAGCGAAGCGAAGAGCCGTCGCGAGGAAAGTTTTCAGAGCAACCAGTCGAAGTATCTCGGCGCCGCTTCTCTTCGTCTCGCCTCAGTGTGCGGTACATAGATGCGTCAGATCAGGAACTGCTCATGTTGATGAAGTCACTGTCACACACACACAATGATAAATAACTGTTGTAGGTAATTAAATATTGTATCATGGACATGCGCATCAGGTCTCGCGTCTATTTTACTTCGCTTCGCTTAGCCTTAATGTGCGGACTTCGCTCGCGCGACGCTGCGCTTTGCCGCGCCTCAGTGTGCGAGTTCCTTTACGCACACGTTTGCCTGTTTTAAACAAGCAAAATGGTTTACCAATAAAAGAAAAAAAATTACTATTGTACGTACCTGGAACTGATTAATAGTAAACTGATTGCTTCTTATACCAATCAGCTGATCAACTACTTTCTCTAATATACATATATTTAGTACTGACTTAGCGTTACAATAAAGAAAAGAAAGAATGTTCAATAATTTGGCTATTTAATTTGAAATACTAATTATTTTACATTTTTACAATCTTGACATAGAATCAGAAAAGATAAACTAAATAGATAGCAATTTAACACTACTACTTATACCGATTTGAACATTAGCCAATAACCTATAACGTTAAATAATACCAAATAAACTATAACATTGCGCAACGCGCAAAATATTAATAAACGATATAGAGAACTACAATTTATCTATTTTCAATCTAATATGTCTTGTATCAAATGCAATATAGTAATTAATGAAAAAAGTGATACATTTATAAAATGCGACGGGGGTAGTAGATCGATTCCTATTGGTTACTCTGATTTATCTGACGCTGAGGTAAAATGTTTTACTCTACGTCCAAGTTCCAGGCGTAGGTTGAAGTATATATGCATTGAGTGTGAGCAGCGGTTTCATCAAATCCCAAAGCTAATTGCATTAATTAATGATTTAAAGGACGAAATCAGAAGCATGAAGCATAAATATGAGGAATTAACTGCTACTTCAGCTGCAAATACCTCTTATGTATTGCAAGAGGAGATTATCGAAGAGATTTCTGAAAGAAATAAACGTTCCCAAAATATCATTGTCTATGGTAGTCTTGAAAACGCGGGTTCTCGGCTTGATCAGATTCAGCAAGATACACAGTACAGTTCAAACTATACTTAATGCCACGGGTATTATATGTGATCGGATTGAACCTACCAGACTTGGGAAATTTGATCTTACTAAGCAACAGCGCGCTCGACCCATTTGTGTGCGTCTTTCCTCTGCTGCTGATGTTGTTAAATTTTTACGAAAATTTAGAGAAATTAAAAATGAGGAGCGGTTTTCTCAACTGTCGTATTCTGCTGATCGAACTCCGAGGCAAAGAGCTTACTTTAATGTAATCAAAACTGAATTAGCAGATCGTCTTGCTAAAGGTGAATCTAATCTGAAAATTAGGTATCGAAATGGTATTCCTACAATTACTAATTCTGTGCAGGGAAACTAATTCAGCCCAGCAGTGACAAGCGCTATACTTTGCATGTATATTACCATAATACACGTAGTCTTCGTTCAAAAACACGTGAAGCTTATATCAATATACTAAACTCCGACTTCGACTTGTTTATGTTTTCTGAAACTTGGTTAACTTCTTCTTTTTTCAATAATGAAATATTTACTGATAACTTTTGTGTATATCGTTGCGATAGAAAATTTCACTTGGTTGGTCGCTCTCTTGGCGGTGGCGTTCTAATTGCTTTGCGCAACGACATCGGATTTGAGGTAGTTGATACAAGTAAATCTTTTAATACCTTTCCCTTGATTGATGTTATTGTTGGTAAATGTACCTATTATAATTTCACTTTTTGCATTGCTTGTATATATATTCCACCACAATTTCAAGTGGATGATTTTTCTATGTTTTTTGAGGAATTGGAAGTAATGTTTATGACCATCCAGCATTCATCATTGGTGACTTAAACGTTCCTACCTTCTCCAGGCCAACTCGCGTGGATCTTAAGGCGAATACTCTAGACATTTTTTCAGCACTATTAAACTTGAATCAGTTTAACAATATCTCGATCAAGCAGGGTAATTTTTTTGATCTTGTCTTTTCTAATATCGCTTCTCCGATATCGGTTGAATACGAATCTTGTCCTGTGGTTGCTGAGGATCCTTACCACCCTGCGCTTTCTGTATCTTTAACTATTCCTGCTGCCAGAAGGCCCATCTCATTTCCTTCCAATACAAACAGTCGATATAATTTCCGAAAAGCTAACTACAGTGATTTGTACAGTTGTTTGTGTAGTACTGACTGGTCTGATTTGGAGCATTATCGTGACATTGACGATGGTGTTGCATCATTCTACAATAAGTTGTGTAACATATTTGATCAATATATTCCATTTTGTTCTGCCTCACAGAGTTGTTCTGTGGTCGGACTGCTCCAACCACAGGGGCCTACAGAGCAAAATGTAGTGGATGCAGAGGTAAAACGGGAAATCATTCCAGCATCTTTTACATAGAGCAAACAGTACCACTGTCCATGAGGACAGACAAGATTTCGCCCACTATAAGCTTCAGTGGGGGATACAATGTAAATATCTCCAACAGAGGGACAGCCAAAACTCTCGTCCACAAACCGAGACGGGAGGTATCTCGCTGGTTTGTGGACGCCTCCAAAACACCTGACGGCACGGGAATTGGAATTTAGAGAGATGGTGAAACCGAGGGTAAAACTTTTAGCGTAGAGAGCTCTGCATCCATCTTCCAAGCCGAAGTAATCGCAATCCAGACCTGCACTGAAGGCATATTAAATTGCCCGCAGAATTATGGAGCAGTGGAATTTTTTTTGACAGTCTGCCCTTAGAGTACTACAGGCTGTCAGGTTTGACTCCGAGGTAGTGCCACACTGCCATAACACTCTCGTAAAACTGGCGGAACGTCTCAACACAACGCTAAGGTCACTCTGGAATCAGAGGTGATAAAATGGCTGACAAATTAGCTAGAGGTGCCAATAGGGGACCACTTCAGTGCGTCCAGAACCTACATGTGGGAACTCCTATAGCAGTATCAAAGCCTTTGTCAAATCTGAACTCGCTGCTAGGCATTGCTCCCACTGGAATGCATTTGCCGACATGAGACACTGTAAAACTCTCGGGATTCGCCCGCATGAGAAAAAAACTGGGCAAGGCAGTTTCTATGCGCTGTGTAGAAACTGTGGGAATGCGGCGGAAACTCCAATCCATCTTCTTGCCGACTGCTCGACAGTGGATAGGGAGAGGCGGAGTTACTTCGGGGTCGGGCGTCTGGACGATCCCGGACTAAGAAAACTAACTCTCGACCAGGTTGCGGACTTCTTTGTCCGAGTGCAACCTGGCTAAGAGGAGTAAAACAGCACCAGGGCGCAATAGACCTTCTTTACGGCCGAGCTTGCCTTTACGGTTCTTTCGCTCGTGCAGTGCCAAAAAAAATTCAATACAGGATTGCGTTCAGGTTAAAACATGAACGAACTGGAGTTTATTTATTCTTCAATGTTTTCTATGAAAACGCATGTAGCTTGTAATTACACTGAAAACACTAAATACAGTGTTTCAAAACCTGTTAGAATTTATAATTATTATTTTAACTGCTGCGTGGTGCTGATTTTGGCGCATCTAGTTATCTATTACAATTACAACATTTATTAACATCTTTGAAATTGTACTTATATAATTGGAAACGTGAAATAAACTTTAAATATGACATTGTAATCAGAACAAGTACAATAGGTAACATGTATCACTTTATAGCCACGCTTGGAATTTTAAATCAGATGCCGACAAACTGGACACTATATATAAAACGACAAATGTTATGTCACTCGGCAGTGGAGCTTTAGCTGGAAATCCGTTTTGCATTGATAGAATAAAACTAGCACAGGATTTAGGATTTGAAGCCATTACTCAAAACAGTATGCAAGCAGTAGGAGATCGCGATTTCATTGGTAAGTTAATGAATAAAATAATAGATAATTTGCCAATCAGTAATAACTTGCAATATTTAAGCGGAATTTTTATTTTGGAGTTCATTGACTGGAATACACCTTAGCCGACTTGCAGAAGATTTAATAATTTTCAGTTCCAAAGAATTTAATTTTATCGAAATTAGTGATACATTTTCAACAGGTAGTAGTTTGATGCCACAAAAGAAAAACGCTGACAGCTTAGAACTAGTCAGAGGAATTGCAGGCAGTCTTTTTGGTCACGTATTATTGCGTCCATATAGTGTATGTTCAATACTAACATATTTTCTGTATACTTAGTGTTCCAGTTTAATGATGACTTTGAAAGGCTTACCATCAACATACAACAAAGACCTGCAAAACGACAAGGAAATAATGTTTTCTGCCTTTGATAAATTGGTTTCTGTTCTAAATGTTATTTGTGGTACCATAAAGACATTAAAGGTAAAGAAGACTGCTAAGAAGTTTTTAGAGATAATATTAATAAGTTATAATGTTGATACCAGGTGAATAGTAACGAATGTAGAAATGCACTAAGCTTTGACATGCTAGCCACAGATTTGGCCTATTATTTGGTTCGTAAGGGTGTTTCGTTTAGAAATGCGCATCATGATGTTGGGAAAGCTATAGCTATAGCAGAAAAAAGAAATATTTGTATATCTGACTTAACTCTAGAAGAATTGCAATCAATAAAGTAAGTTAACATACCCAAAAGGGACATAAATATATAGTTTAATCCTTTTGTAGTGAACATTTTCAAGCGGATGCTGTAAACGTTTGGAATTATGAAGCTAGTATAGAACAATATCAAACTATAGGGGGAACAAGTAGGAACAGCGTCATCGCTCAAGTTGACATTCTCAAAAAATGGTTATGTAGACATTACATATCGACTAAGAGGTCGTAAAATGTAAAGGGAAACAGTAGTAAAGTTCTTACATAAACATTTTATTGCTCATTTTTCTTATTCAACATTGCTATACAGATTTGATGTAGATATATTGGTTGAGTTGAGTATAGGTACATACATATATATGTATGTATATGCAAACTATTCTTAGAAATATGATGTCAGTAATACATACACATAAATACGTAACTACAGCTTATCATATTTTATAGTTATTTCACAAATACAAATTTCGGTCCATAGATTGGAATTTTTTGATTCTTATGAACTACATATATTGTATATGAATAACAAATTCTTACAGCCTTCTATGCTGCATGCACGCATCTGACCTCATACATCCTTAGCCCAAACTATTAACAATTAATCACCGTTCATTCCTTCATATTATTATAATAGTGTGGTACGTCTGTGCAACAACATTAAATGCCAGATATGTAAGTCTGTATTGTATATACAGGGTGTCTCAGGGTTCTGGTCAAAATATAAATTTGAAAATTTATAATTATATGTAGTCGATTATGTTGAATGAACATATTATTACATTTCTAGCGCTTCAGGCTATACCGGAAGTCGCCATCTACTTTATTATTTTTAATGAAACACCCTGTATATTTTTACATATTTGGATTCCTCTATTTTTAAGCTTTAGCAATATCTTTACTTTTTGCAATTCGATTTGGACGTTTTGTAGTTATTCGATTTTTTCTGAAAAAAATTGCTATAGCAGACATTTTAATAAATGTCATTTTTCCAACCGCCAATTAATTAAACATATTTTTATGTCGTACGGAGGTGGAGTCGAACCACCAAGTATGGCTATCGCGGCCCACTCACAACACCGTTGCGCTAAAAATATGTTTCATTAATTGGCGGTTGGAATAATGCATTATATATGTATATACAGTCGAATTTTTGGATCTTGTCCGTTACGTCATTAACAGCGTAATTAAAAACACATATACGTAAAATATTCATCACCGACATTTAACGTACATTAGAGAGAAATGTCAACAAGACATATGAGTCATGATCCAAAAATTCGACTGTATATACAGGCTGTAACATTGAGAACGCCGTGGTCTCTGGTAGTCAAATGGTAACAATTTTGAAAAAGTTACATACTGGAATATATGTAGGTGGATTAGATCTACAATTTAAAAATAATAGGCAATAGACAGGATGTTTCAAAACTTAGCAATGTACCAAAGTTATGTTTTTTCTAATGGAACATCCTGTATTTTATGTCATTTTTGAGTTGTACACTGAAATCTAGATCAACTTTATTCAAGGTTTCCTATGTCTAATTTTTGTAGTTTACGAGATATTTCAAGTTTTTTGAAAATGCAATGTTGCACGAAAAGTTTAGTATCTCGAAAATGACTTCATTCAGAGAAATGGAACGAAAAGCGTAAATAGTAGATCCTTTGGCTGATTGAATGCCATATTCAAAGTTGTCGAGTATTCTACAGGTCGTTCATGTACCGAGGGCAAACTTTGTGAACTTCTTTCGTGCATAGCTTTATTATTTTAAATGGAACACCCTATATGTATTTTTGTTATCAGATAGAACATTTTATTGTCTAAAAGCCAGTATCAGGAATCCCTATGAGTATCTGTACTAGTCTTTTAGTTATTTGCGTTTTTTTAGATAACTTACGAAAATTGTTATTATTTAACCTAGGAGGTCAGATCCTCATAGAGAAAGTGTCAATTTGACGTGTACTCTGTTAACATCATGAAGGCATACTCGTTGCAAGAAAGAACTGATATGATTTTAGTTATTGGTGAGTGAGAAAAATTGCTTCTTTGCGTTTCGGGTGAATTCACAGAAGTATCCAAATCGAAAACATCCAGATAAAAGAAGAATGAATGAAACCGTCACAATTTTCATTATTATGATACCGAAAATCGCCATCTTTCTTGTGTCTTGGTGCGGCAGCATCGCTGGAGTTTGAACGTGTTTCGAGGCATTATAGGCGATTATGTAATTGGACCATAGTTCTTCAATGGGCACCTAAACGGAGACGAATTTCTAAGATTCTTAAAATGGGACTTTTGGACGCTTTTGGAAAATATTCCCTTGAATATTAGAAACCGGATGTGGCTTCAATTAGACGGCGCTCCTGCCCATTCTAAACGGTCCGTCAAAAACTACCTTCAGAGGAAATTTCCTAATAGGTGGATCGGAAGAGATGGTCCGTGCAATTGGCCACCAAGATCTCTGCACTTAACATGTATGCACCTTTTCCTATGGGGATATGTAAAAGGGATCGTTTACAATATCTTGCCCACTGGATATGAAAACGAGCATCAGAGACGCCTTTGGTTCAGTAACACCGGATATGCTGAGGAAAGTTAGAACAGCATTTGAATAGAGGGTTATTTTCTGTATTGAAGAAAATGGCAATTATGTTAATGTTTCGTTTATTTCGTTGTTATGTTTTTTCATTTATTTTATACGAAATCTTTTTTTCTTAATCCAACTACAAAAATATTTACTGCTGTTTTGTTTTGTTTATTTTTATTATTTGGAATTTATGTTTTCAAATACTTAAATTGTAACAATATAAAATCAACTTCTTCGAATAATAATTCTATCCATCGATGTAAAGATATACTGGCTGTTCACTTACAAAGAACAAATTTAGTTCACTTAAATTATCTAAAAACAGCAAATAACTTGAAAACTAGTACAGATAGTCATAGGGATTCCTGATACTGGTTTTTAGACAATAAAATGTTCTATCTAATAATGTAAATACATACAGGGTGTTCCATTTAAAATAATAAAGTTATGCACGAAAGAAGTTCACAAAGTTTGGCCTCGATACTTGAACGACCTGTAGAATACTCGACAACTTTGAATATGGCATTCAATCAGTCAAAGGATCTACTATTTCCGCTTTTCGTTCCATTTCTCTAAATTAAGTCATTTTCGAGATACTAAACTTTTCGTGCAACATTGCATTTTCAAAAAACTTGAAATATCTCGTAAACTACAAAAATTAGACATAGGAAACCTTGAATAAAGTTGATCTAGATTTCAGTGCACAACTCAAAAATGCCATAAAATACAGGGTGTTCCATTAATAAAAACATAACTTTGGTACATTGCTAAGTTTTGAAACACCCTGTATATTGCCTATTATTTTTAAATTGTAGATCTAATCCGCTTACATATGTTCCAGTATAGAACTTTCCAAAAATTGTTACCGTTTGACTACCAGAGTCCACGGCGTTCCCACTGTTACACCCTGTATATAATTCTTAATTTTTAAATTTACATTTTGGCCAGAACGCCATAAGTTTCTAATGAACGGTCTCGCTGAGACACCCTGTATGTAGGTGAAATATATTTGACCCGTATTTTTTTCAGCGTCCCGTTTTTGGTTTACAAAAAATAAATACATTTTTCGCAATATTTCGGAAACGAGACGAGATATCGAGTTCGCGTAAAGACGAGATTGTTCCTTGTTACCAACCCTACATTTTAGGTGGAAAAAGAACAGTGGCTCACGCGCGGGGTCGGTAGGGGATTCGAAAAATGTGATTTTTCGAGCCCCCTCCCCCTCCTCCTCCCCACCCGCCCTTGTATATTAGGAATTTATTTTTTTCTTTTTATCTGTAAACTACATAAAAACATAAAAGTTACGTGTTTTTGGATTTTTTTTCTAAATGTCCGTTTTAGGTAAAATGTCGTCATTTTTATATACGCCTATCGTAGACTATTTCTCTTTAGATTTTTAGTATAATTGTATTTAAACTAGAAATTTTTTGTTATTTTAGAATAAAAAGTAATATGATATGCGTGTTTGAATTATTCCCTTTAATTACGAACTATGAACTATACAAAAGAAGAATTGGTTGATACGGTTTTTATACTATATTAGGAGAATGTAGTCGCAATTGCGCTTTTGCTGCTCGCACATATAATGAACGATATCTATCTCGATATATATCCTGATAGGAGACAACCACATCCCTAAAGCTTTGAGAAAGTGAAGAGAAGATTTCAAGAAACTGCTAATGTGAATTATAAAATATATATAAATTAAAAGTGTCAAAGAAACATGACTGTATTAGCGAGGAAGATAAATTAGCTGTTCTTCTATCTGTTGTGGAAAATCCCATTTTAGTATTAGCAGCATTTTCACGGATGTAGAGACAAACAAAATCATAGTCCATAGAACATTAAAAAAAGGGAAATAGGTAGCATCCTTATAAGCCGCATATTCACCAATTACTATCGTCAAATGACCATGCAAGGAGGTTATAGTTTTGTAGGTGAGTAGATAACAAGATTAATGAAGCACCTCAGTTTTTGAACTCTTTTCCGATGAAGCAACATTTTCCAGTTGTGGAGAAGTGAAGAGATACAATTTTCATTATTATACCAGGAAAAATCCGAAATAGACAGGGAACGGAATCAGTAAATGTTTGGGGCGGAATTTTAGGAAATCATGTGATAGGCCCGCATTTCTTTCCCGCTCTTCTTCTGCGTTATGACCTGGGTGATATACTAAGAGACATTCCGCTAAATATTATCCAAAACTTATGGTATATGCATCACGAAGCCCCAGCACACTTTTATAATACTGTAAGAGAATACCTAGACCACAACTACACATTACATACATACACACAATTACATAGTTCAAATGAAAAATTTTGAGGTGAGATTAGGTTACTTTTCGCAAAAGAAATTTGTTTTATTAAGCGTCAATAAAAGTATTTAGATTACAATTTGAATTGTTTCAAACCGCATCTTAATATCTCAAGTAACAAAAAAGTTACGGCAAATAATAGAAATTCCAGTTTTTCTTCAATATTAAACAAATGAAGCATGACAAGTAAAATTTGAAAATGGATTCTTGCTGTTAAATGTACACCTTTTTGCTAATTTAACCATCTCTCTATGTCTTCAAATAAAAAAGTTACCCATATTGTCCCTACGAAATCCGAGCACCCTGTATATTTATTGTAAGTTGTAATGTAAGTATATTTATTGTAAGTTGTAATGTAAATAATTATTATTGCTGTCACGGTCACTAACTACCTCCGCGACAATATCAATATCTATTTGCCAGTTTTGTCTTCTGTTTATATATTTTTTATTAAATATCACATGCAGACAGTCAAACACCATTTTTGAAGGGAGGACTGTATTATCAATGTGAATCAAGTACTTGTTTGATACCAATTTCTGACATTATTTAGAAATACATATATTGATTTTTAAACGTTTGCTTCGCATACCTTAGAAATTATGTAATTGTTTTTACGTTTTTATATTTTAGGTCTACTCTTCTGAAGTTATTGAATTCATTTTTTGAATCTGTAATATTATTTTATTTAATAAATGCACTTTATTGTTTTATTTTATTTATGTCTTAATATTTGTCGACAGTTTGCCGAGCATCAAAACGATTTAAAGATTTTCTAAATCGAGTAATTGGAAACCCATTGTCGACCAAGCATGCACATTATACCAATATACATTCTTGTAAGCGACTAGTTGACAATCTTATTATAACAAACCTATGATGGGACACAAGTGACAGAAATCCTCTCCTTTCGGATCATGTGTATTATACCCTATTTACGTGAAAACTCAAGCTTTTGCATCTATTTAGATAGATGGCAAATTCATAAGAAAATTTGTCCTCGTTTACTATCCTATGTTAGCATTTCTCTTGAATACAATTTAAATAAGTGACACCGGGGCTACTAATAGGACTATTTCGATTTCTATAGTAAATCAGTTCAAATTTAACCGAATAACAGTAACACACACACAGTATACCTACGAAGTATTTTTCTAAATTCATTCATTTAATTTTAATTCAGCACTATCCCAATGATAGAGGATGTGAAACTCTTTAAGTTAAGTCGATGGTCGATGACATGTATTGGCTTAGTGCCGTCTTAATAATAATAATATTTAATAACCCAGCAGAAAAAAAATCCATTTGCAGGGTAATACATATATGAAAAATTAAAGTACCTAATTCGTAATGTTAATAAAAATGAAGAAAACAAGGAAAAGTAAAATACAAATAATTAAAGTGTTATCAGGTGATACAAGTTGGTTTGCCTATCATATGAGAATTATCTACCTATAAATATATACATATGTTACGTAATACATGAACTGATTATACTAAAAGTTAGAAAATAACTATATAGTAAAATAAAGTATAGTTAGGATATGTGTATGTACAGTCACTGACAGAAGTAATGTCTCCCCCCAGAGACCCGAAATCAAACCTCTCTTCCTAATGGGAGTGGCTTGTTTTCAAGCGTTGTCACAAGTCGATACCTCATTTACATATTTACTTAGATATTGCCACACAGTTCAATTTATATTTCCGATAAATAAGACGAATAAGTACGAAAGTCGCTGCAAGCGACATATAGAAATAAAATACGAATACGACTTGTATCCAATATTGCCCGAGCTTTATGCTCATTTTATATTATATTTTAATATTTAATAATGTTAATTTATTGATTTTATAACATTTAAAAATGTTATGTCACTAAATTATCTTCTTTCTGAGGTATGATTAACAATTAATTCTAGATATCTTTTAATTCCTGATTTATTTGCACTTGTAGATCAATAAAACAATAAATAATTAAATACCAATTTATTCCATAACATATAATAATATGTTTTCGTTAAATAACTTCTTCAGTGGAAGAAATTGACATTTAATATGTGTCAAATTACTAATAATATAAATATAAATTGCCATGCCTATCAACAAAATTATCTAAAAAACAAACAATTCATTGATATATCGAATTTTAATTATATTCACAGGTAATAATGAAGGATGTAATGATTTAATACAACTATAAAAACTGAAATGATTTGAATTATTCGTATATCAATCTATTTTTTGTCAAGCTCTAACAATTCTGTTGTGTAAATTATTTAATAATCAAAGAGTGATATATTAAATATTTACAGGGTGACTGGTAATGAAACGGTCATACTTTAGAGCGTGCGAGTAAAGATCATTTGCAATTGTTGTCCAATTTGCCTTATCCAAAAGTCACCCGTTTTCAAGATATTGTATTTTTTTGTTTTTTTCGAAGTTCACTACTTACTCTCACTCAAACTTAATATTTACGAATATAATAGAACTTTTCTAAATTTTTCAGTTTGTCTGGCCAGAGGACATCTCAACACACATTATTTATTGGTGACAATTACGTTAAATACTTTAAAAAATTCAAAGAAAAAAAATTGAAACTTCCGCTTTGATGAAACTGTAGACACAATCGCTACCTTTGTGACTATTTATTTAACGAAAAAATATTGTATTTCTAGTTGAACTTTTTTTATTTTTAATTAAAATAAATAATTTTTACCTTTTTAAATAGTATTTTTTATACTTACTATCTTAAATTTTAGAACTTAAAATTAATTAAATTAATTTAACTTATTTTACTGTCTGCTACTAGTATGTGTGCTAGTACTGATATGTGTCTTTTTAATTAAAATCAGTTCAAATTTAACCGAATAACAGTAACACACACACAGTGTACCTACGAAGTATTTTTCTAAATTCATTCATTTAATTTTAATTCAGCACTATCCCAATGATAGAGGATGTGAAACTCTTTAAGTTAAGTCGATGGTCGATGACATGTATTGGCTTAGTGCCGTCTGACGTAGAAGGGGGGTGTTGGTCAGCAGAGACCTTATTATAAATCCAGCCAACGACACGGACAGAAAGATGTTAAATGCACCACAATATGGTCAATCATAGGTTTTAAAGTAATTAATTATTTTATATCATTTATTTTGTACACAAATACACATAAATATTGTAACAAAATTACACAATTAAATTCCACACACACAAAAAAGAAAAACCAACCAGTTACCGGCATTTTAAAAAGAAAAGGTAGGTAGTAGTTAAAATTAACAACTTTACGGTGGCCCTGTATAACACGATGTTTGACCTGACCTGTAGAAATTAATCCAGCAACGACCGTTAATTACCGTTATTGACAAAAGACTATAGAAATATATTTCTGAAGAGATTTGGAGACAATTGCAAATCATCTATAAAAACCGTAGAATAGCAACAAACGGTCTCTTTTTGCATAGATTGTTGAACGTTCTGTTCAACAATCTGTGCTCTACGTAAATTTTATTAAATAGCGGTGCATCGTTGAGCTCAAATAACCGGTCATTATTATTATTGAATTGAAATTTCAATACCCCTACGAAAAAGACGTCCAGCCACCAATAAGGCAATTTAATTTTAAGTAATTTTAAGTTCTAAAATTGTAAGAAAAATATTTTTTTTATGGAACAGTAAAACAGTAAATTTAAAAATTAGATTTGCTTTTAAGTAAATTTTTAAATGTATGTACCTATTTTTTTTTATAAAAAGAATATTTGTTAAAAGGTAAAAATTATTTATTTTAATAAAATTAAATATTCAGTTAATTTTTTTAATACAAAAATTTCCACTACAAAAAGTTGGAAAAATTTTCAAAATTTCTAAAAGTTTAAAAAAGGTAGGAAACTAGTTTGTGGTGATTACCACGCATTTCTGAACAGTGTAAACTGATTTTTATAGGTTTATTGAATTAAATAAATTTATTTTTTTTATAAAATATCTTTCTGACTTAGATTTTTTTTTACTTCGATATTTTGCAACGTACGATAAGCTTTCGTATTCTGTTCTCTACACCTGCTGTAGAGTTAAGAATTCGCAAACCCTTGAGATTAATTATCTTTTTAAACCCCTATGTTAATTTAAAAATAGTAAAGCTCCAATTTTCTTAATCTTATTATTAAATCAAATTTCACACTACAATATAAATATCTAAGAAATCTCTTTTATGTGGACTCTAACAGATGAATGTAAAGAAAATATGATGGTTGCCATATAATGCAACAATATTTCAATTTGCTTCTAATCAGTGCATTATTATGTATAAGCGAATCATGGCTTCGATATCACAAAAGTCTCGGCCCGTCCTAACAACAAATCCCGGCAACTTGCAACATTCGTTATAGAGTATCAGAATATGATTGTTAAAGGTAACCCTACAATCAAAGTTAATCCACAAATCTTTGATAAAATTACATCTAACTAATGGAACTCTGTCAATACAGTAGTTATAGCTTATGGTTTCTTGTTTTCTTGAGAAGGACATTAGTTTACATTTATTCACATTTAATTATACTACAATCTCATCGGCGTATCCTATACAATGTACGCTGAAGCTTGTCAGCCTGTTGAGCAGTTCATCTACTACCAGGCTCCACGCTAGAGGCGAGCAGACGCCGCCTAGAGGTGTTCCACGAGTGGTTCTGATTTTAATAGCTGTCCTCGTGGTCATCGTGTTACTATTTTACTCACTCCCCTCGTTTCAAGTGCTTGTTCAATCGCGTTATGTAACGTGTTATCAAACGCACCTGAAATACCTAGGAAAGCACAGCTAGTTGTTTCTCTTTCATCCAGAGTTTTCTAAATGATTTCAACTAGCTCATGCAGGGCAGTCTCTGTCGATCTCCCGCCGCGTATGCAGGCTGACTCTTGTGAAGTGAAACTTTCTCCATCACCTCCATTCTAATATTACTATTACTTTTTTGAAGGTGAAAAGGAGTACTAGCTGTACAACGTTAGGTGTAAAGGGAATTTATGGGATTGCAGCTATTGGCGTTAGAATTAAGAAGACGTCCATCTAATCTCTTTATTAGCTTCTTCAGAGAACATGATGACGTACTTTAAGTATTACCACTTTTGTTCTCTAAAGAAGCTAATAAAGAATTAGATACGAAAAAAGGTTCACGTCTTCTTAATTCTAACGCCAATAGCTGCAATCCCATTAATTCCCTTTACATATTACTTTTTTCATTGCGTTCAATAGGAAGAATGTCGGGTTAATGGGTCTGAAAGATTTGGGGGTTAGCCACATCTTCCGTCCCAATTTTTGGCAAAGTATGCATAGGCAATCACAATGGCTCGGTTTATGCCCTTGAAATCGATGTATCCTGACAGTTGTCAAGTCCCGAGTCATAAATTCTGAAACGCACATATGTTTAATGCTGTTTCTAATTACGATACAGGCCCTAAGATACCGCCTGCGATACCATATTACCTGTGAGTCTTTACATGACAGACCTTTCATCTGCCCTCGATTGATCCAAGCTTCTTCAATCATTACAAGTCCCAGGTTGTGTTTTGCGAACATCCTTGCAGCCACAGCCGAGGCGCCTTTCGCATGGTGCAAGTTGGCTTGCATCAACCTGGTATTAGTTTATAAAACATATTTAAATTTATCTTTTCTTTATGTGCTGTTTTAAATTTTGTTTGTGTAATAAAATGATTCAATAAGTAAATTTGGATATTCTTTGAAAATTTAAATATTTATTACTTAATTGTCAGAGGTTAATACTTCTTTTCAGCTCTGAAAGTATGGTGGCATTTAATAAATCGATATATATCGATGCGCGAAGTAGTTTAAAATATCGATATTACAGATTTTTTAAACTACTTTGCGCATTTCTAATACATGAAGAATACTTATTATAATTTAAATGAGAAAGATTTCTCGCCGTTTCCTATTGATTTTTTACACCAGCGCCAGCGCTCTCAGTAAGCTTGCTATTCGAATTTTAAATACACAGAGTCTTTCATGTGATATCGTTTTCTTTTAACAAATCTAACGTAAACTATGATGAAATGTTATCGCTATTAATATAAACAAGATATGTGAATTCGGAGATTGTATTATATTTTTATAGATACATACATACATAATACATTATATGCTGAAGTTCATTCTTGAAAATTATCAGACTTACTTTTTAAGAGAAAATGGGTAAAAAATTATTTCTTTCAGATAATATTGTGTTAGAGAATAGTATCATAAAGGGAGGAATATTAGTGGATTCTAGTGGAAAAATTGCTGATGTACTGAATTGGGAAAATGCTTTAATATTAAGTAAAAGTAGGAAAGATATACAGGTAAGTACATCAAATATTTTAATGTACACAATTAATCAACAAAAATAATCGATGACTTACATGTATTAACGATTATTCATATATTCTTTTGGAATAAAATTATCATGTGATTGGTAATATATTTGCAATACTTTAATTCTGAGATAAAGTGTATTAGAAAAAAACTAATCAACAACAGCCACTAAATTATTTTATTCGTTGTTGACAACATCTTCAAATAAAGTTTGATTTTACATACAATGTTCAGTTTATTTGAATATATTAACAAAAAATAACAATCGAATAAAATCATACTACTTATAACACGTGGCCCTTAGTGAAGTTAAAAAAGGTAAAGTCATAGTTTAAAACGATAGTATAGGTAGTTATTTTTTGAATTCCACTTTAGTCATTTTGACAAATTATTGTCATTATATACTAAATTTTTTATATCACCGGAAGCAATACCAACTAGCTTATTTTAAGCAGAATAGTCTGTATATTTTACATTTTGGAAATAACAAATCGAGCGATACCATCCTTAATTTGAAAAAGAGTGGTAAAGATACAGTGTAATCCGTTTGCAAATATGACCAATAGATGAACGACGAAATGGGAATGAAACTGATTCGTGTAAAGAAGCTGGAGAATCGTTGTAATCAATTGATTCATTCATATCTGAAATTCCTTTGGTGCCCGAAAACTCTAGATTCACAATCATAAAGTTTCTTTTTCCGGGAAGGATGTGGAACGAGGCAACTTCTAATACTATTGAGGGCAGAGCCATAAAGCAATCCCTAGAGGCTCACGCATCGATTTAAATTTACTTCTCGATAGAAAGGAAGAACTGCATCTTTTGCGAATACAAGATGATATACTCCTTTTAGATAAGAATAGACAACTACTCGCATAATATAACTAGATACATGATTTTTGTATTACTTGCGAATAAAAATATAATTTTATTAGTGGTGTAAATTAAAATCGGTTTTGTGTGCGGTTTTAAACCTGATTTCAAAATGAGTTTAATACAAAAAATTGTATTGAAATATATCACTTTGAAATAAATTTGTGAAGCATACATTTTCAGGTTTATTATGTTTTGCAAAATTTAGTAAATAATGAGTATTTATTATAAATAGCGTTAAATTTACGTATGTACATATGCATCCCGAGTAGTATTATATGAATAACAATTATATCATAATCACTTAAAAGTTATACGATTAGTATAGTAAGTAATTTGTAAAGTTACGTATACATTAGTGTTAGCAATCGAAACCAGTTTTATACAAAACTGGTTTTGTATGACGATATATCACCATCAAAACAGGTATCGTATTCGATAAAACCTTTTTTCTCCAAATTATTTTAAAAACTGATTTTAAAGCCGGTTTCAAATATTAAGTTTAAAATCGATTTTTAAAACCTGTCTTAAATCGATTTCGGCTCAAAACGTGTTAATCGATCCAATGAAACCTATTTAAGGAAAAATCCGTTAATCGATTTCTAATATTTGGCAATTTACGCAACTCTAAATGTGGTATCCACTGGTGTTTTTATATTAATCGAAAATTCTTATATTAGTTTTTTTTGTACATTGAATTGCAAACTAGTATGCAGTCTTGTCGTATATATGTAAATATGCCGCAGTCGGTGAGCTCGGTTAACCGTCTCGTGTGGATTTTTGTCTTAGTTTCCATGCAATCACAAACTGGTTGGCATTTATTAAATATTTGAATCATTAAATATGTTTTCACACTTGTTTCAGTCAAATGAGAATGGCGTGCGGAATAAATATTTTTAATGGTGAAAACGACCGTTCCACTTCGGGTGATGTATCTGCAAATTTAAAATAATCTTTGTGACAACTTAATGGATCTTTCGACGCACCATCACAATTTTAGCCTAGTATGAGAAAATCCAAATCCTTGTCAATAACACTTTCAAATAACACCTAAGTACAATTTCATATTCTTCAATTCTGCTTTAATTCTTCTTTCAACATAGTCATGAGCAAATAACATCATGTTTCTTATCGATGTCCTACTTGATAATGTATAATCTGAATACTTGCTCCAGAAAGAGACAAATACACCTTGGTCTAGTAAAGTGAACGGTAGATTACATAGAATAAAACAAACAGCTATATTAAATGTTAATTGTTTGCTGTATCGTTTGCCACGAATTGCAGAACAGTGTTTTATACTGTTATGAGGGCTTCCGGGTTTTGACCGCGTCATAGTAAAGTACATATATACAATAAAATAAAACAAAAATGAAAAAGAAAATTACAAAAAATATATATACAACTTACTCAAACTCGACGTTTCGCCACTAATGTAAGTGGCTTCTTCAGGAGCAAAACTAGGTGAGGGGCGCCAGAAGGTCACGGTAACTCGACGTGTCAACCACGCTAGAGGCGAAAACCTTCTGACAAGGAGAAGATGGACGTGCGGGGGTATATATACCATTGTGCAGGAAACGGAACGGTGAGCGCGAGGCAACGATGCGGAACAGTGAGCACGGGTCGAAGAAGCGGAAAGGACGGGTTTCCAAATGCTGGAGAGTGGGTAACCAATATCGCGATTGAGATTTTGAGGATGTCTCTGGATCTCGATAGCTTCCCTTACCTTTCGTGGAAAATAGCGATGAGACTTGCTTACAACAGATACCTGATCAAAACAAATTTTATGGCCCGTATCAATGAAGTGTTCGGCTAAGGCTGAGTGTGTTGAGGAACGTGACTTAACGTACCGTTGGTGTTCCTTGCTATCTCCCATAAAGGCATTTACAAAATTCCCTGTGACTGTGGCTCAGTTTACATTGGCGAAACTGGTCGTTCTATCCAAACTAGAATCAAGAAACACCAACGGTACGTTAAGTCACGTTCCTCAACACACTCAGCCTTAGCCGAACACTTCATTGATACGGGCCATAAAATTTGTTTTGATCAGGTATCTGTTGTAAGCAAGTCTCATCGCTATTTTCCACGAAAGGTAAGGGAAGCTATCGAGATCCAGAGACATCCTCAAAATCTCAATCGCGATATTGGTTACCCACTCTCCAGCATTTGGAAACCCGTCCTTTCCGCTTCTTCGACCCGTGCTCACTGTTCCGCATCGTTGCCTCGCGCTCACCGTTCCGTTTCCCTGCACAATGGTATATATACCCCCGCACGTCCACAAACAATATAAGAAATATCATAATTGTTTATTGAAATTGAAGAAATATTTATTTCATTAATTAAATAAAAATATCAAGCATAATCACACATCAAAATGATTACTGTATTAACAGTCAACACATTACCTTAATAGTTAAGATA
The DNA here is from genome assembly GCA_023690525.1 of Holotrichia oblita. NCBI lineage: Eukaryota > Metazoa > Arthropoda > Insecta > Coleoptera > Scarabaeidae > Holotrichia > Holotrichia oblita. The sequence goes on along the minus strand of CM043019.1, from coordinate 87,600,042 downwards.
ATAGCAATAAAATATGACATTCTTTAGTCATTCCTTTTATATCTCAAAATCATCTGAGACATCAATATCATTAAATATTACATATGCAACTAAAAGAACAACGAATGTGAAAATAACAATAATCATAGTAAATAATCATTTCGTAACACTTTTGTCAATTATAGATTATCAATGCTGAAGAATCCGTGATAATGCCGGGGATAGTAGATTCTCATGTCCATGTTAATGAACCAGGACGAACACATTGGGAAGGATTTGAATCGGCAACTAAGGCTGCAGCGGCAGGTGGTGTTACGACCATTGTGGATATGCCTCTGTAAGTAAAGTCTTAATCGATTATTTTACAAAATAATATTATGCATTAATTTATTATTTGCACACGTTTACTGAACTTTATTAAATATATTTTCAAATAGTTATAAAAAAAAAATAATTGGTGAAACATTCTGTACGATCACCATCTTATAAGTTACTTGCCCTCATATTATCCTAAATACAATGATTAAACGTTGATATTCTTTAAAAATAGTATAGAACTTATACTTACAGAAATTCCATACCACCCACGACCACGTTGGATAACTTGAAGATCAAGTTGCAGCATGCTGAAAACAAAATTTATGTGGATGTAGCTTTTTGGGGTGGCTTAGTTCCAGAAAATCACGTGAGTTTTACGGTTACTATCTAAAACAATGTGTTGATTTTATATAACCTATTACTTTGAAACATTATAAAAGAAGAATGTATGCAATAACACAGACATAAATAACTATAGACAGTATTTAAAGGACTGCGTCGTACTTGATGACATCAGAAAAAACTTATTCCTAAACAGAGTCTATACCGAACCGAAGTTGTCCGGCCCATCAGTCTTACTTCATTCGTTCTCCAAAACCTTAGAGAACCAATACGCCTATCAAACTACAATATCCTGTGAGCATTATCGTGAGGAAGTTCTTATCGAAACCATGAAAAAAAAACGCTTCACGTATCGCAGTAGTTCTGCACTTTAAAGACAACCGTGGCAACGGGCTGCCCACAGAGCGGTCTACTGTTACCTTTGGTGGTACATGGCGATGGACAACCTGCTATCTGATCATCGGAAGGCAGAGTTCCATACACACTAACCGATACCCCCTAACGTAATTCAACCTTTCCCTGTCCGCAGCTGGGCTCGGTGTTCACACTATAGCGTCGACCCTTAAAACTCTGCGGCTGCAGTACCCAATCCCTGATTTCATAGTTTCAGGGCAATGGCGGTGGCGGGAGTAGACTTGGTATATAGGGGACGATGCTTGGGCGTAGACATGGGCATACGCTCCGGTGTCCGGCCGCTAACCGTCGGAATATACGGTGGGTAAGTGAGGCACCCTACGGCACTTACCTTGAGAACTCTGCAGCTGCACTACCCCATCCTTGGTGGCCACACTCAGAAAACGGGCGTGGCGAGAGAATTTGGCGAAGATAGTAGGGGAGGACAAAAGTCGCTTCGCCGAGGAGTAGTCCGCCCGCTGGTTGTCTGGTTGGGGAAACCCTCGGTTTCATCCTAAAACAACTCGGTGAATCTGGGACCCTACGGTTTCACTGTAGCTGCCGCGGATACTTCGTCGCCGGAGGGGCAAAAGAGTTGGCGCGGTTGGCATTTTGGGGTAGGACTTCGGCCCGGCCGTGCCCGTAGTTCAGGCTTAATTCACGGACGGGGTGGTTGTACCTCACGGCCAGATTCCGTTTCCCAGGCTTGGCCGATAGTAGCCATCAGCAAGGAGGCCTAGGCCCCGTGGGGTTAGATGTGAGGTAGGAGTTGCTAAAGCGTCTCCAGCGATGACCCGTCCAACGTTGACAAGGGAACTTGTCTAACATGGGTAGCACGGGGGAGAGGAGCCCACCGGCTCGCCAGTTCTCTCCGCGAGGTGTCGGTCTCGTGCGGGCAGTGAGATAGTGGGTGACAATTTCAAGGCACATAACTTCTTATGTGCAGTGTGGCCAGAAAATTGCAGGATATGGGCTAACGCCTAGGCGCCTGCGGCTCACCACCTAAGCCATTTTCAAATCGATGTCCGCAGCTGGGCAAGCGGCAAGGATATAGGCTGTACTTCCACAGTTTCTGTAGAAAAGAAATTTCACTAGCCCTATGTGATGCATGTTTATTCAATCCGCAGTGACTAATTGTGTGCCTGTTTCTGGCGGAGGAGAGGAAGAGAGGATAGCGAGTTTAGATCTGACAAAAGTTTTGATGTCACCATGTGATCTTCCACACATCGGTTCTGAACCTGTGAATAGTTGTTAACTACAAAATATTGATACTTTATATTTGCTTACAGGCCCGCTGCGTGCGGCGGTGCCAGGCTTGCACCGCATAAGGGCGGCATTTTCAAGGGGGCAGCATCGGCGACAAAAACATATCGAAAGAAAAACAAAACATTATTATAATTTGCATGTCTACAATTGTACAAAGGGCCGCCTAATCGGTATTGCATGCGGGCGTTCAAACAGCTAGCGGAGGGGCTGTTTACTTGTATATTGTTTGTTTTTGACACGTAACATGTTTGATTACATATTTTTTACTTACACTATATAATTTACACGTCCTGCTGTATTGACGTGTCATGTAATAGTTATTACATCGATGAATATATATGCTTATGATTTAAAAATGGTTGTTGGTTGGCATCTATTGCTGGCATGTAAGCTATTTTATGTCGTTTGGTCATTGGTACCCATCTCAATATAATACTGTAATGTTCCGCCAGTTGTCCGTGCTTTCTATGGCACCCCGGCGCCACCTCAGAATCTAACTTAAGAACTTGGAGTGCTCGGAGTGTACTTTGGCTGTCAAATAGAATTTCTACCAATCCATTTTCATCCAGGCAAGATTCCTCGCGTCGATTTACAGACGTAAGCCTTTGAAGATCCTTAAAGACGCCAGTATGATCTCCAGTTTTGCCACATAATCCTTTGCACCAACTGCACTTTGTTCTGTAGACCCCTGGAGTTGCTTTTGACCACAACACGAACCATAGCGGAGAAAGCCCAACAATGCAGAACTGCCGGCGGCATCGAGAACAGACAGAGACAGGCAACCTTCTGGATGTTAGTAAACAAGGTTACCGTATGGCCTAGACTAGCTTTATGCAACCGGATTAGCGAGGCGTAGATTATGGAAGGCACTACAATTTTTATATACAGCCAGTACAAAGTTTTAAACCCTATGTTTTACAAAAAAATCCTCTATAAGCCTAAAAGGCCCTGATGGCTTTATTCGTAGCATATTCCAGGTGTGATTTGTACGTCAGTTCATCGTATATGACGCCTAGATACTTTTCCTCAGTCGATACCAATATTTTACAGCTAAATATGGGTGGTCACTGAATTTTGGAGAACTTCTTCCTTCGAGGGAATAAAACCATAGTTGATTTCTAGAGTTTACATTTAATTCTACTCATTTTGACCGCCTTTCCTCGAGTTTCAGTGCGATTCCTCGCGCGATTCTCACGTATACCACGCCCTCGAGCTTTCCGCAAACCATGATGGTGATATCGTCAAAGCCTTGTGGGTGAACACCTGCCGTCCTAAGATCAGAAAGAACGTTGTCGAAGCATAGGGTAAAACCATGTCGACAGAACTAACACAGCATGGGAGCACAATAGGCCTTTTGGTCAAATTGCTGTTCAAGGTGAACCCGCCTATACTGCGGAAAAACGACTACTATTATATATTTTGTAATGGTTTAGGGCTTTAATATTAATGTTTTTTTTTTTTTTAAATGTCAAATATGTCATATCAATTTGTAATTTTAAATTGTGATAAGAAAAAAAACGCGAAGTTGTCAAGGAAAAGGTTGTTGATTTTTGGAATAAAATTTTGAAAAGAAGGTTTTTTTTTGTGTTTAAATAAAAATAAAAATAAAGTTATCCAAGAAGATATAAAGTGTTTAAGATTTCGTATATACATACAAGTGTTACAAACGTACAAACGTTAGAAGGAGATTAGATTGAGTTGCCGGAATAAAAAATATTTGGATTGTCATTTGACTGTCAATAAAGATAGAAGAAGATTAGCAGAGTGAGATATAGTACAACCGAGGTAGGGATGTTACTGGATTGAATAGTGTGAATTGGATAGAATGCGAACCGTCAGACGAAAAGAAAGGACCCTGAGATTAAGAAAATTGTAATAAACTGTTAGATTCATCAAGAGACTCAACCTGTTCAGAATCTATAGCAATATTTATTGGCGCCAGCAACGTGAGGTTTCTTGAAAGTTTATAGTATTTGTTTTTCTTAATTAATTTAATAATTTTAAGCATCATGATGCAGTATTTTATTTGTTTCTGATACAGTTATTAGTATAATTATCATTGAATTGCATTTTTTTTAAATTAATTATTGTACTATTCATATTTATTTGAATTTTATAAAATAACAAAGGATTAATAAAATTGAATAACAATAAAATGAAAGGAAGACGTGGACAGACAGCAAGTACATCAGACAGTCAAGAACCACAAGAACAAGATGTTGATACTCAAGAGATGATAAGAAATCCAGGGGATGCCGTAGAAATGAATTTAACCCAGGAAGAAACAACACAAAAGGAAAGAGACGACAAGTTAGAACAGTTATTCAAGTGGTTACAAGATAAAGAAAGACAGCAAGAAGATGAAAAGAAACAATTTAGAATTGAACAAGAGGAGAAAGAACGACGACAAGTAGAAAGGGAGGAAGAGCGAGAACGCCGTATACTTGAACAACGACAAAAAGAAAGAGAAGAAGATGATCTTATTTGGACAACACGATTGAAGAGTATGTTCGTTGACAGAGATAATAAAATATCCAAACTCGAAGAAAAGCTCGATGAGGTAATCAATTCTCTGCAACAGGAAGTAAAACAACAAGCTGACGGAATTAATGAACGTGTTCAGCAGAATGAGATCAGCATGAATACGAGATGTGCTGTAGCAGAAACTCAGATCAAAAAAATAGGAGAAAAAATAGAGTCAATAGAAGATCGAGTTGAAAGAGCGAAAGTAAATTATAATGATATAGTCGAGAAAAAGATAGATGAAGTACAAACACGGATCGATCATTTTACAACTCAAAATGCAAATGAATTTGAAATAATTCGAGCAAATATCCGCAATAATGTGTCAAATATGACAGGAAGTTGGTCCGGTGGATATAAAATTCAACCGCCTGTTTTTTATGCTGACAGTCAGATATATCCAAAGAGATTTTTGAAGTCTTTAAAGACATATTTAGAAATAATTGGTATAGACGGGGATTTTAGTAAGGTAAAGTTAATTTTGAGGAATTCTTTAAAAGGCGATGTGCAAATATGGTACAGTATTATTGAAGATGCGTGTGAACAATATCGGGATTTTGAAAGAATGTTCTTGGAACAATACTGGGGCATTTTAAAACAAAATAAATTAAGGCAGAATCTCATCACTGGTAAATACTACCAAGGTGATTATGCCGATTCACGTGAAAGATATGCCATAAAGAAATATAATCAGGCAATAGATTTAGAACCTCCAATGGGAGAAAAGGAGATTATTAATATGATTGCGAATCATTTTGACGACGACATACATATGCACATGGCTGCACGAGATATGAGTGATTTACAAGTTTTTTTAGAGTATTTAAGACGAATTGATGATGTTGACAACCGAAGAAGAAGAAATCAGAGTGTTAATGTACAACAAGTGGGAGTAAATGCAACGAGTAGTCAATCAGACAATAGACGTGACAATAGAAATCAAAACTATGGATCAAACAACGGAAATTACCGTGGGAATAATTACAGAGGAAGTAATTATCGAGACAATGGGTACAATAACCGTTACAACAACAATTGGACTAGAAATAATAGATTCAATAATAACAGGGGCGGATATAGTAATAATGATTGGAGGAATCAGGATAGACTAATGAATTCTGCCAGCCTATACCGCCAAGAAACAAACGGAATAGAGCACCGATCCCGAAGTGAAGAGAGAGAACAAGAAGAAAACCGCGAGAGAAACAGCAGGTCATATGAGCAACAGTCTAGCTCTAATTTATGACTAGAAAGATCAGCTGCGTTTTCATATACACATCCAAAAGAATATATCCTAACTGACTATGACCAACAACTTGATACTGACGTTATTATACCTGAATTGCCATATATTACAATCATTATAAATAGTTATGAAATACAAGCCTTGATAGACACGGGGGCTGAAGCATCTTTAATAGCTGAAGAGATGATTGAAAATTTAAATTTAAATGAGGGGATTTTAAGAACTAATAAAGTTAATATAGTTTCTGTAAATAGGAAGAAGATATTGAATGTAAACAGGACGTATATCGGTGAAGTACAGATTGGAGAAAAGATTGGTGAAATGCAATTTTTAATAGTTCCAAGTATGAGCGTAAAATGTATAATAGGAATAGATAATTTGAAAAAATGGAAAATGAGCATAAATATAGAAATGAAGATTATTAAAAGTGAAGATTATGTAATAAAATGGGAAGAATTGATGAAGAAGGAAGATATAGATGAATTATTAGTTGAAAATATTATTATAAGAAAAGATAGTCAAGAGTTAAGGTGTCCGAAAGAGAAGGAAAAAGAAATAAAGAAATTAATTGAAGATTATCCCGATCTAACTAGTGAAAAACATAGAATTGCAACAAATTATGTACATCGATTACAAGTAGATGATAAAGAAACTATACAGAGTAAAAATTATCCTATCCCATTTGCATATAGAAAAGCTGTTAATCGTGAAATACAATTGATGTTAGATAATAAAATTATTGAAAGATCGCGAACACCGTACATCAATCCTATGGTAGTAGTTAAAAAATCTAATGGAGAAATAAGGTTATGTTTAGATGCAAGGAATTTAAATAAAAAAACAACACCACAATTCGAGGCTCCACAGAATATTGATTGTTTATTAGGACGAGTTGGAAATAAGCACGTGTATACGAAGCTTGACTTGAAAAATTCATTTTGGCTGATACCATTGCACGAGGATTCTAGAAAATATACCGGGTTTAGCATAGAAGGAAGTGTATACCATTTCTTAGTGGTACCATTTGGCTTAGCTTCGTCATGTGCAGCGTTAGTTAGAGCTATGCAGCAGATACTGAATAAATATGAAGATTTCTGTATTCATTATGTAGATGATATACTAATTTATAGTGAAAATGAAGAACAACATAAACGACATCTTGAAATTATCTTTCAAGAGCTCGACCACGCAGGTTTGAAATTGAACATCGCGAAATGCCAATTTTACCAAGATGAAGTAAAATTTTTAGGGTTTAAATTAAAACCAATGGGAGTTTCAATTGATAAAGAGAGGTTAGAGGAAATAAGAAAATACAAAAGGCCGTATAATTTTAAATCATTAAGGGGATTTTTGGGAATATTAAATTTTTATCGTAAATTTATTACACATTTATCAGAGAAAGCTAAACCATTATATGGATTGTTAAAGAAAGGAAATAAATGGAAATGGACAAGTATTGAGGAAGATGCATTCAATACCTTGAAACAAGAATTTCTAGATTCATTACTATTAAAATATCCAAACTTCCAGAAACCTTTTATTTTAAGAACAGATGCTTCAGACCATACGATATCTGCGGAATTGGTTCAAGAACAAAATGGGGAACAGATACCAATATGTTTTATATCCAGAATATTGCGAGGGTATGAACTACGTTACAATATATCTGAAAAAGAGATGTTGGCTATCGTATATGCATTGCAGAAATTAAAATATTACTTACTTGGAAACAAATTTATTATTGAAACTGATCATATGGCACTAACACATTTATTAAACACTAGATTTATTAACAATCGAATTTATAGATGGAGTTTGTTGATTCAGGAGTACGATTTTGATATAATTCATAAAAGAGGAAAAGATAATATCGTTGCAGATGCATTAAGTCGACAGAAGCAAATCAATATTAGAGACATTTTGATAGGGCTCAATTATATGAAACACGAAGAAGGCATTTATTCCGAAGAGGGAATACGCACAATCCAAAGCAAAGAAAAATTTAATAGTCTATGGATGAAACTTAAAGATATAGATGAACACCGGGGATTTCGAGTTAAAAATGGATTTTTAATAAAGAAAATTGGCGATCAAGAACTGTATGTCGTAGATAAAGAAAACACTGAGATAATAGCCCATGATTTACACCAAAAGTATGGACATGCAGGTGCGAGAAAAACTTGGTTAATTTATCGGGAAAATTATTACGCAGAAAACGATTATGTCATCATTAAAGATTTTATTCGAAGATGTCACTTATGCCAGATTGGAAAAAAGAAAAACCATGTGAATCAGAATTGTACTCATTCAATTGTAGTGAAACAGCCAGGAGAGCTCATTGCAGTAGATTACATTACTAATTTAATAACCGGAGAAGATGGAATGAAGAACATACTTGTGGTAATGGATATTTTTACAAAATATGTCAAGTTATATCCAACTCAAGTGTATACTACTGACCAGACAATTAAAGAAATAGAAAGCTATATCGATGAGTTCGGAAAACCGCAACGAATATTGGTAGACAATGCAACATATTTTCACAATGACCGATTCATCAATCATTGGAAACAGCAAGATATAAAAATATCTTTCTCAAGTATACGACATCCGCAAGGAAATCCTAGTGAGAGATACATTCAAGAAGTTATAAAATACTTAAGATTGATGACGTATCATAACCATCACCAGTGGGTACAATATCTAGAAGCTGTCGAACAATATTTAAATGTAACACCGCACACAATTACCAAAGTAGCTCCAATGATACTAATGAAAAAAGAAAGACCACAGCGACCGTGGATTGTAAACAAAGCAACTAATCATGATTTAAAATTGCAAGAAGTACGAGACAGGTTAATTAAGGCGGCAAGAAAATATCAGGAAAAAGAAAACAAAAAAATAAAGAAAAGGATGAGAATAGAAATCGGTGAATGGGTTATTGTCAAAAGTTTGAGAGTATCAAACAAAGAAAAGAATACATGTGCAAAATTTCAGCTACCTTACGAAGGACCTTATCGAGTAACAAGGATATTAGGCGATACAACGTATGAGTTAGAGGATGAAGAAGGACGAATGCGAGGGAAATTTCATATAAATTTAATTTATCCATATTATTTTTGTAGCCTATCACTGAATGATAACGAATGAAAAAAATAAAGATAAATTTGAGAGCAAGCACAGTGCAAGATGACGGTTAGTACTTATTTGAATGGGATGTGTTAGAAGGACGCTAATGCATCAATTCAAGAACATTTAGTTGATGACGCAATCATCATACAATGGAATATGCACGAATTAAATTTCAAATAAATTTTATTTTAGTAAATAAAATATTATATTAAATTTAATTGGGGATTATGTAATGGTTTAGGGCTTTAATATTAATGTTTTTTTTTTTTTTAAATGTCAAATATGTCATATCAATTTGTAATTTTAAATTGTGATAAGAAAAAAAACGCGAAGTTGTCAAGGAAAAGGTTGTTGATTTTTGGAATAAAATTTTGAAAAGAAGGTTTTTTTTGTGTTTAAATAAAAATAAAAATAAAGTTATCCAAGAAGATATAAAGTGTTTAAGATTTCGTATATACATACAAGTGTTACAAACGTACAAACGTTAGAAGGAGATTAGATTGAGTTGCCGGAATAAAAAATATTTGGATTGTCATTTGACTGTCAATAAAGATAGAAGAAGATTAGCAGAGTGAGATATAGTACAACCGAGGTAGGGATGTTACTGGATTGAATAGTGTGAATTGGATAGAATGCGAACCGTCAGACGAAAAGAAAGGACCCTGAGATTAAGAAAATTGTAATAAACTGTTAGATTCATCAAGAGACTCAACCTGTTCAGAATCTATAGCAATTTATATAATGCTACATGAAAATAATGTCAAGGGAAGGTAGGGAACCGTTTCTCCCAATCTTTACGGTGAATTTGTGGGCGTGTTGAGCACGCCAGTATTTAAATTAGTCCTATCATGTCAAATAAAACAACGATTTTACAAACAAGTAAAAAATCACTACACAAAACGGGACTGTACACAGCTGTCAAACATGAGAAGTGTGGACTAGCGGAAGTGCGGAGCAAGACGTTGTTAAATTAGTTCGCATATTTTCCGGATGTCAGATTTACTTGGTCATACAGTGTAAAAGAGTGTTTTTAACATGTCTAAGTCTGGGGACTGGTCTGGGGATTGGTTGTCCTGGATCAATGATTGGTGGATTATAGCGACGAAATCGGTGACAGGCACTTTTGTGAAGAGCGAGGTAACATCAAAACTGACAAGACAATCTTCGCATACAATAGAGATATCAGAAATGAGTTTAACAAAGTGCGAGTAATTTATAATGTGATAAAGAGCATTACCTGTGTATTTCTTAAGAGTATGAGCGAGATATTTGACCAAGCTATAAGTGGGCAAATCTGTAGTGTTATAGATTTTTTTTTGAGTACATAAAAATAGGGTAAAGTGTAAAGCATTGTTAAAAAAAAGAAAAACATTTTTTTAATAAAAGAATTTTAAGGTAAATTTTTTCTAAGTATAAAAGTAGGTACTTAGTATTTAAAAATTTTAAAATATTTTAATAAAATTCTAACTTTTTAAAAAGTTAACTTGTAATAAAATTTACCCCACGTCCAAATAGTACTTAAAGTTGAAACTTTTCTCAAAAACTTGAGAATACTAAAGATAAACTCACCTGTAGCGATTTCCACGAGGTATAAGATATTGTAAAATATAAATTTTTTTAAAGGTCTTTATTGAAATTAATAAATTATATGTTATTTTTGTAAAACATCTTTCTGTCTTGTTCTTAATTTTTTTTGTGATTTGTAAATTTTCACCTGGGTATTTTTCTACGTAAGGTGAGCTTTCGTATCTTGTTTACTAGACGCGCTGTAGTGTTAACAACTTACGAACCCTGAGATTAATTTTTTTATTTAAACCCCCATTTTATTTAAAAAGTAAAATTCAATTTTCTCAACATTTATTATTAAAAATATTACCATTATAATATTTATTTTAGAATGATTTGAATCCATTGGTTGAAGCTGGTGTCGTAGGATTTAAATGTTTTCTCTGTCCCTCAGGTGTCGATGAATTTAATGCAGTTTCTATGGACGATGTAGAACGTGCTTTGCAAATTTTAGAGGGCACAAATACTGTGTTGGCTGTAAGTTGTATTAGAGCTGCAACTATTTATGTTATATACTTACTTTTTAAACAATGTTCTTAGTTTCATGCAGAATTTGAAGAAAATTGTAACATATCAGGTGATTTATTCACAAATTATTTGTAAATATATTTATACTACTATTTTGCAGGTGATTGTAATTGTTATCAAACATTTTTGAATTCAAGACCGGAATCCATGGAAATGAATGCAATAAGGAGCGTAATAGAACTTTCCAAAAAATACAAGTAAATATAATTAAAAGATTATTAATTAAAATCAAGCAAGAAAGTCCCCAATTTGAAAGATCACTGGCATTTGTACATGTTAGCCATTTGTTTCCATACGGATATTACTATGGCTTACAATTAAAGGGATAAGCTTTTTTCTATATAGAGTTATTTAATCTTTATTGGATAAACAACTACAATAATTGGACAGCTATATTTAAACGTAGCGGTCTCTTACTACCAGCATTACAAAAATCATAAGACCGACAACCTCCATATAGACAATAGTGTAAGGAGACTATTACGCAGTATAGATATTTAGCAATCATGTCATTAATAGACATTTAGCATTTATTAACTTTGCTAACTATTGATTATATGATCACCTCAAAGAAAGGGTACCTATTTATTAGTAGACGTATGTACGTTCCACGGAATTCTCTTTTTAATTCCGTCAATAACTTAGACGAACCACTATTTTTAAATGAACATCATGGTGGTCATTCTAGTTTCTCGCGCACATGCCAACCAATCTACTTTGAATATAACCTACAAATTTGCAAGAATCATTTGGATAGAACCTCCAAACGCTACGATTAGACGTAATTATTAATTGACATGATGAAAGTTGACTGTCGTATTACAAGCACACAAAATAACATATGTATTTATTGCATTCCCTGTTTCTTTTCGCTCCTTTGTATTTCTAAGAATATAAGGATAATAAACGTTTTTATTAATTAAATTATACTGCAGAGAATTTTACAAATTTACAGTTCATTGGATGTTAAAGTAGCAGTTACCAACTACATACAATAATTTAGTTACTTTTGCAGTGTTGTTTTTTTGCAGTCTACTAGTTTGCAAAATGAAAAATACAACATCTAAATAAAATATCATGTTATAATTTCATTTATGTACTTTTATTTTTGAAGCAATCGTTATTAATGTTACATAGTTATAGAAAGGATGACGATTGCTCGCTGATAGATGCGTTTCACTTTTAGTGTCCGCACACATATTGTTCATTTGTCTACAGCTAGAGCACTCCCTTTATTGAAAGAGGCGAAAATATCAAATCCAAATTTAACCGTCGAAACTTGTTATCATTATCTAACACTTAATTCAGAAAACATTCCAATGAATGCTACACAATTTAAGTGCTGTCCTCCTATACGCGATTCCAATAATATGGTAATAATGATACATTAAAACTTAGTAAGCTACTAAAATTTATTCTTCTTGTAGGATAATTTGTGGGAAGGTTTAAGAAACAATATTATAGATATGGTAGTTTCGGATCATTCTCCGTGTACGCCCGAATTGAAATTAATGAATGAAGGTGATTTTATAAGAGCATGGGGTGGTATATCGTCCCATCAATTTGGTAGGTATTGTAAATGTTTTAATAATTTTTAATATCGAAAATATAACAACTATAACGTTTATATTGTGTTTGTTGATTCTATGAACATACTAGACAGACAACATGAGTTTTATACCGTATACGTAAATTTTAATTTGAATGCAGAAGGATAAATGCCACAAATCGCAATGTGATTAAGATAAATACATATACTTATTACAATAAACCGGTTCTATCGGACGTTGTACGACATCGAAAATATGTTAGAAGAAAAGAAGGTTATATAATGCTGTAACTTGAAACTTTAAAATTCATAAGTAGTTAGGGACTCAAGAATGTTCTAATGAACTGGTTCTGTTGTAAGCCTTGTATACAGTACAAATCTTGCACCCATGGTCGGGGCTCGGCTTAATCGCAAACATAATTAAGTAGCTCGATAACTGAAAAACCATAACCGTTAGTGCTCTCGTAGACTTTCTTGGATAAGATTTCATGTTCTACAAAAAAAAATTTAAAGTTTTTTGATATCTTCTTTCGTTAAGCCTACGTCTGCAAAGAAAGCGACAATTAGGGTTATTTTTACGATATTTTCCCCTTTTTTGCGAACTCAGCTTTAACCGTATAAGATATCAAGAAAACTTGTAAGACCCTTTTGTAGAGCATGACATTTTCTACAAAATATCGAGGAGAGCATTATTCTAGTTGTTATGGTTTCCAAGTTCTCGAACTAATTTTGTTCGTGACTAAGCCAATCACCGACCATAGGTGCATGATTTGTACAGTATAAACAAAAAAATTTGTGTAAGCGCATAACATTTTGAAAAAAAAATCATATCAAAACCAGCCCAAAACAAACTAAAAGCAGCTCAGAACCAACTAAAACCAGCTCAAAGCCAACTCAAAACGAACTAAAACCAGCTCAAAAGCAACTAAAATCAGTTCAAAACCAAGGAGGTTGTTTTGGAACTACCTACGACCGCGTCACGTGTGACACGTTGACATTTACAGGCAAAAATTACATTTTTCCATGTAAAAAGGAATTTATTATTTCATTTGAATTAAGTTCTGAAGTGTCCGCCCCTCCGCAGTGCCGCTATCTTGAAAATATTCTTGTCAAATAGCCTCTATTCGCTTTAGTAGAATGTCAAATTTTTAGATCATTTCAGGCTACTGTTTTTCCATAAACGCTCGATTCATTTCCCGGTGATAGATAGAGTGATCTCTATACGTATCATTTACGGTAATAGTCTAAAATTACTTAATGTTTCTGTTTCTACGATTTATAAATTTGTTCTGAGTTGGGTGAATAAGATAAGTTGATCTTAATAAAACTAAAACCTTGGTAAATTCGTTTTCTTTGGGCCGAATCATTCAGCATGTCAATCATCAATCAGCATATTGATAACTTATATAATAAATTTAAAAAGCTGTGCACAGAAATATATGTCACAATGATGTAGTGAAGATATTCAACTGATATTATACTTCATAAATAGTCGCACAAAGTATGACATAATAAACAGTGCCTAAGTTAACCAGGTACCCGTCCAGCGGATTACTGGTTCCAGATATATTGACTGTAAGGTTAGATACTCGAACTCGGATCTAGAACCGGTTTAAAGTATTCACTTCTGAGTTCTGATTCGAGAACCGAATTCAAACCTGCTATAACTTAGTGTTTAGATATACTTAATGTATATATTTTAATTATATTGACAAGTACTTCATCTTAGTGTATTTTTATACCGATGAAAATTAATACAATTATCATTACAAATTGTTATTTTAAATAGGGTATAAGCAATGACCATGTAGCTTTTACAAATTATACACAATATGAAAGGCTAAGTAGGTCATCACAGTAAGGTGGAAATAACATTACACAACATTTGAATCACAGAAGATATGTTAACAACTTCTTTAACTTTCAGTATATTCTGCACCTTATAAAAGCAAAGCCATTTTACATTCTGACAGACTTGGACTGTTTCTTTAACTTGATCTTAAGACTGCACGACCAGTACGAAGTAGCGGAAAATTTTCTTCATGTATATAGCAATGATTTTTTAATTTTAATGCAAGATTTCTTAAAACCTACAAAAATTATAATAAAAAGAAATTACTGTACCAATTATTATGATGTTGCTGCGAGGTAATGACATGTATCTAGTTTTAAAAAGTAGAGGAAACGTAGGTAATTTGGAATAGTGTCGGTAATTTGGAATAGCGCTGTATTATTATAACTTTTTTCTATTTTGTAGTTGTTTAGCCATAATTAGTATTTATGTGAAGTTTATATTTGGATATGTGGCTAGAATAAATAGGTAATTAGGTTTACGTTTCGGCTTTTCTTTATTTAACCAAAATTACAATAAGCCTTCTTCAGAACTATAACATAAAAGTAAAAGTATTGTAACCCTATTTCATATAATGTAAAGTATTTATCTTTTTTTTTATATATAAATATATAAAAATATTACCTGTATTTTAATGTTAGACAATGAAATGGTATTAGAACCATTGTATTTGTAGAGTCAATTGTTCAATTTAGTTAAATGTCGTTATAAAATTGTAAATAGACAGAGACATTTTTACAGTTAAGACATACAAAGACAAATAATATATATGTATATGTATAAAATTGCGACACATATTTCAAAGCATAGAGCTACAAGGTTAAATTGAGAAAAACCAAATAAGTAAGCGAAAAACGAGGAAACGGAATAAAAACCATATAGTTATGTGCATGGGGATCCAATAAACAGGGCACAGACATTAAGTCATTAATAAGGGGGAGTATATTTTAGATAAATTAGCAACATCAATACGGTCATTTATACATTTTTGTTTTTTTTAATATGAATCATTTCTAAAATATTACGTTTATAGTAGTTTTCTTCTTTAGCTAAAATTTTTGTTTCATTAAAATCAAAATGATGATGGAATTGAATTTCATGTTTTTTAAGAGCAGTTATATTATTTGAAGATTTATGACCTGAAATTCTATTTTTTAAATATTGTTTGGTTTGTTCGATGTAAACACTATCACAATCTTTACAAGGAATGGAGTAGATTAAATTTGAATTTTTATTGAAAGGGGTTTTAGGTTTTAGTTTTGTGAAGCAAGATGTTAAAGTATTTGTATTTTTGTATGCAACTTTAATTTGATAATGGTTTAGTATAGATTTAATTTTTTCAGAAAGATTGCTAATATATGGTATTGTGAGGTAGTGGTTATTGTTATCAGGTGTAGAATTATGTTTTCCTTCTTTTTCCCTTTCCGAAGAATTATAAAATTTATGTAAACGCTGCTTAATAATTTTATTTATAAAATGTAAGGGGTATTTATTATTAATTAAAATGGTTTTAATATTATCAAGTGAAGTTTTTCTATTATACGGACTAGTTGTATTCCGCGATCAACCAAAGCGATAACAACATTTCTATTATGGCTTTGCGGTACACATGCATTATAATTTAAATATCTGCCACTAGAAATAGGTTTGCTGTACCAGGTTGTTTCTAAAGAGTTGTTATGTCTTTTTATGGTGATATCTAGCTGTCTGTACTAGTGACATCAAAGAAAGGCTAAGAAACAAGAAAAAGGTAGAGGAAGAAAAATGTACGGAGAGAGAGATACAATCAAGGGAAAGGGTAAAAACAAGGGTAAAGCCAACGAGAAAGGAAGTACTAACAGAAAAGAAGAACGAACCAGGAGACGAAATAGTGAGATTGACAGAGACTCAGACACTTCTGTATCAAGCATTGTTGATTCATCGGAGACATCAGAAGACACTGGACTATTATTGGAGAAGATAGAAAAACCTACTGACTATGACGCAGTGTGCTTCTTTTGCGAAGGCAAATTTAGTGATGATGCAAGAGGAGAACAGTGGGTCTTATATGTGTGAGTTATGGGTACACAGCGAATGCGCTGGTTATGACTCTGGATTCTACGTATGCGATTACTGTAAATAAAAAAAAAATTGAAAATGTGAATATACGCTATTCCAAATTACCTTCACATAATTTTAATTTAGCTTTCTGTCCATTTTTGAGTTAAGCTTCATTTTGAGACAGTTTTTATTTTTCTGTATTATTTATAATTTTTTTACGTTATAATATAGATATGATTTTTGTTACATCTAGAAATAGTTTAATTCATCCACTTCCTTAAATCGAATTTTTGCAAATTATTTTCAAATTAGTATTCCAAATTTGCTTCAGTTCCTCTAACAAAAACTAGTGCAAGTTCAGCTTCGATACCAATCTTAGCTTTAAGATTTTTTCTAGTACATTTTGCTACTTTTTCTAAATTAGAAATGTATCAGTAACTCGGCAGCAAGGTGTTCTATTAATTGTTTTTGTGTTTTTTTTTAAATCGCATCAAAATTTCAAAAAAACTTGTCTTTTATGTATTATATAAATTCACAAGTGTAATAAACTTGAATTAAATTAATAAATCATAATATTTTAGAATAATATAAGGCTTTTACATTTTAACAGATTTCAAACCAACATTAAATTATCACAACTATCCTCAATTTATTAAAGACGGTGAAAATTGCCTCTTGCCAATAAATATAAATTACACACGATTTTTTGCAACCTTTCATATTCTCACAAATATTTCTCAGGATTATCCCTGTTTTGGACGGAAGGACTAACTCGAGGAATTTCCATTCTTGATGTTAAAAATAAATTGTGCCAAATACCTGCCACATTAGTTGGGTTGCATACACGTAAAGGAAAGATAGCGAAAAATTACGACGCAGATTTCGTAATCTGGAATCCCAATGCAACTATTTATATAAATGAATCTATAATTCAACATAAAAACAAGGTACGTCTTATTAATTAACTACACCGATTTTGTTTTATTGCAGCATTGTAGGTTACACCGTATTTGGGAAAACTTTTACGAGGTAAAGTTTTAAAAACTGTAATACGAGGAGAAATTGTCTATGAAGAAAATAAATCGTTTTCTGCCCCAACTGGAAGATTGTTAATTAAGTATCTTTGAATTGCATTAATAAGTTCATACATGGTAATTACATCTATGTTGATCATTTATTGTTAATATAAAAAGTGTCGTGTTTTTCAAATTAAATTCGAATTTTCTGCGAGGAAAAGCAAAGAAAAGCTACTTTAAACTAAATTTAATTACATTGAAAGAGCTCATAAAAGCAATACACTTTTTTGAGAAATGAAATTTGATTTAAAACAAAGCCTTTATTACTGAAATGGAAATACTCTGCTGAAAATTTCGAATTTAATTTAGAAAAGATAGCACATACGTATTTAAGTTCTAAGTAAACTAGAGTAGATAAACTATTTTTTATTGATCGTTCCCTTACCTTGTGTATATGTATACAAAACCATATATAATATAGAACTAGATAGCCAAAGTGGTGTATCTCACTGTATGGAGATGCTGCACCAATTTGGAGGAATGCATGCAAATTACATATACGTTAACAATTTCTTCACCAATTATGAAATCTTTGTTGTATTTCACATTTACCTATCTAGAATTTATGTAACTTATCACAAGCAAATACGTATTATTATATAATATAATAATAATAATATTGTATATATTATATATATTACATATTATACAGGGTGTTGCAAGGGGTTATTCTTTGGCCTATTCTAAGAATATTTTGTCCTGTGATGATTTTCGAAAAACCCCTTTGTTTCAAAAATACAGGGCGGTACAAAATTTGCGACAGTACCAACATTTTATTATCAAAAAGTATCTGTGACAGGATAGAGTGATGCGAACTAATGTTTGCAATATCCATTGACATAATGTAATGCGTGGAAGAAAATCAGCAGGTAGTAGTGCCTGAAGGCGTTGAATATGGTATGGATACAACAAATTTTCCTTAAGAATTTTCAAAACTGTCCAATGACTTGCATTCAAAGTATTTGCAATTTACCGCGTAGAACTACCAGGCTCTTCCTCTATTATGTCCAGCACATTCTGTTCCAGTTGTACAGTTCTTGCAGTCATTGATCTTCCTGACCCTCCACTTTGTTTCAACGAGCCTTTTTACGAAGACGTCGATTAATGTTTTCGAAGATTTTTCGGTCGGGGACATTACGGGTACGAAATCATTCAATATACAACCGTCTAGCTTTTAATGCATTGCCATCAGCAAGTCCACAGATGAAATGCATGTCAGTCATCTCGGCCTTCGTATACATCATGACAGAGAACTTCAATAAATATTAATGACACGTCAAACAGCCAAACGTTACTCAATCTAAACAAATGAGATCGATGCGACCATTATTAGATAAAACAGCCGTTCCAAGTGATCGAAAAAATAACAACGCATTGTATTGTCGAAACAAAAGGGTTTTTCAAAAATCATCATAGGGCAATTCATGGTGGGTAAACGTGGAATGCAGCTAAGATTTCATAGTCACTTAATAAGTTGTCTAGGCAGATATTACTTCTTCCCAGTATGCATTTCTCCATATTGGTGCAGAATATTTTATATGTTTTAGCTATCTAGTTCTGTATTTACCTAATTATTACTGTACGTATACCTCCGTGTTTATGTCGATTTGTTTAGAAACTATATAAATAGTAAAATTAATTGGCATTTTTCACTCTCAGTTTAAAATATATGGATTAAGTTGTACTTAATACGTTCATTTTCACCTAATACCATCGCTTGCAATATAACACCGGTAGTGTCGAATTCCGATTTAAATGAATCTTTATAGATTGAAAAGGTGTTTTAATATAAGAATAATTATTTATCAAACAAATCAAGTGCCATATCATTAGCTTTGGTAGAAACAACATATACAACATCGAAGTTCTTCACTGGATCTCTTGGTGCAGAAGTAGAACACTAAACAATTAAACCCACTGAACACCAAACAAGTTTTAACTAAAAACACCGACGCGTTTCAACAGCAATGCTGTCATTATCAAGGCGATAATAAAACTAAATTAAAATAAAATCTACAAAAACAGGTAACCTAAATGTTATGCACGGTCAATCCGATACGCATCATTAATTTCCGATTAACGAAAACAATGACGAATACGGTATAGGGCCATAGTCACAATTCATTACACATGATTTATTTTTATATATTTCTAAACTTTCGAAAACATTTAGAAACTTACAATTGTTTATTTGTCTAATTAATTTAACATTCGTATGATCGATGTTGTGATCTGTTTCAAAAATGTGTTGGGCAACGCTCGATTTCTCAATTCTATTAAATCTAAGATGAGCCATATGCTCTTTGAATCTAGTTGAGACTGCTCTCCTGGTTTGCCCAATATATTTTTGATTACAATCTTTACAATTGATTTCGTAAATACCTGACTTTTCTAGAGGTTGTATTTTATCTTTAGGGTTACCGATGAGACTTCGTAAACTAGTCCCAGAACTGTAAACTATTCTGAGATCTAGCTCTTTGAAGATTTTACTCAAACCTTTAGTGATAAAGGGAGCGTAAGGGAGGGTCACAACGGGTGAAGCTTTAACATCCTCTCGAAAAGTCGTAGATTCTTTCACAGTTTTCTTATAATTAAACTTCCTAATTAACTTATAGATATGCTGAGGCTGGAAACCATTACACTTGGCCGCATCTTTTATAATTTTAAGCTCTTTCTCATACTTCGCCTTTTTAAGGGGAAAGTGAGAAGTCTGTGGACCAAAAAATTCAGGCTTGCCATTTTGTGTTGAACACAATGATGGGAGTCCGAAGGAATGTAGCGAAGTGTACTGGTTTCCTTTCTATACACGCCAAACTCTAATCTATTGTTATTTCTAATTACTAAAGTATCTAGAAAGGGCAGCTGACCGTTTTCTTCTCTTTCACAAGTGAACTTTATGGTTTCGAACCGATTATTTAATCTATTGAGAAAATCGTCAATATTACATTTTTTAGTGTCAAATATAGCGAAAATATCATCCACATACTTCAACCAAACCCTAGGAAAGTATTCGCTCTCAGATTCTAAGTCCTTTTCAAAACGGCTCATGAAAAGGTTAGCCAAAAAGGGCGACAAGGAGTTACCCATTGCCGTTCCTTCCAGCTATTCATAAAAACCCCCGTTGAATTGAAAAATGTTCTGTTTCATACAGATGTCAGTTAAGCGAATATATTCCTGGACACATTGTTGACTCAAACTATTTTGAAGCAACAAGTCCTCGAGGTATGTCAAGGTGTCTGGAATCGGTACACTAGGAAAGAGAGAACTAACATCAAATGAAATCAATATTTCACCCCCCAGCAACTGAATATTTTGAATTTCTTTAATAAATTCTAACGAATTTTTTACTGCAAAACTAGGCTGCTGTATTGGCAAATTATTAAATTCATTGGTCAGCCATTTGGAAACCTTATAAGTCGGTGCGTCAATTGCCGAAACAATTGGCCTTACCGACTTGCCAGGTTTGTGGATTTTAGGTAAACAATATAATTTAGGGACAACAGGATTGGAAACATGTAGCTTACGTCTAACGTCGGCAGTAACAAGACCAAGAGATCCAGTGAAGAACTTCGCAATATGGCTATCAGGTCCAAGGATCAGAACTTATACCATAAGGTTAGTGCTAAAATTAGGTTTATTAGCGAAGATATTAGATTTCTGAAAACTTGTAAACGTTTTTCTGTTTTTCCAAACTTTATTAATGTTACTGTCTCGAATAATTGCAAAAGTAGTGATAAAGTCATTCGTTACGCGAAAGAAAAATGGTTGCGTTCAGAAATCGAATATCTTTTTGCCAAACGCAGTAAACTTGAGATTCAAGCTTACCAACTTTGGAAATTTTTAACATTAGATCTTAATGATGTTGAATATCAACTATGGTGTAATTTTCAGCGGAACATGTTTATTTCAATCGAGAGGAAAGTTCAGAATAAGAAATTCTCTCATGATAGGAAATTAAGAAAGTTAGGTTGTTTTTTAAAAAATAAACATCATGTTCCGATGAATACCATTAACATAGTAGAAAATCATTCTTCGCAAACCTTTAGTGAACGGGAACTTAATCTTTTGAATAAAGGATTGAAATTTGGTTTGCAGACTCCTGAATCGAATGTTGAGTGGGTTATTGCCGGGATAGAATCCTCTATCCAGCGGTTTCCTGAGCCCACAAAGCAGTTTGTTAGGGAGGCCTGCAAACATACTATTTCAAAAAATTTGAAATCCTATAAATCACCTCAGAAATCCGAAAACATTAAAATCATTAAAACTTTGCGGGAAAAAGATTGTTTTTATTTGAAAGCTGACAAAGGGAACAAGGTTGTTATTCTAGATAAAGAGGACTACTATGATCGGGTTAATGACCTGTTGAGTAGTGGCCCTTATCAGTCAATTTCAAAAAATCCTTTACCGAAAATGATTAGAGACGTCAACAACGTGTTTAAAACTTGTAACAACCTTGTTACTGCCGACGTTAGACGTAAGCTACATGTTTCCAATCCTGTTGTCCCTAAATTATATTGTTTACCTAAAATCCACAAACCTGGCAAGTCGGTAAGGCCAATTGTTTCGGCAATTGACGCACCGACTTATAAGGTTTCCAAATGGCTGACCAATGAATTTAATAGTTTGCCAATACAGCAACCTAGTTTTGCAGTAAAAAATTCGTTAGAATTTATTAAAGAAATTCAAAATATTCAGTTGCTGGGGGTGAAATATTGATTTCATTTGATGTTAGTTCTCTCTTTCCTAGTGTACCGATTCCAGACACCTTGACATACCTCGAGGACTTGTTGCTTCAAAATAGTTTGAGTCAACAATGTGTCCAGGAATATATTCGCTTAACTGACATCTGTATGAAACAGAACATTTTTCAATTCAACGGGGGTTTTTATGAACAGCTGGAAGGAACGGCAATGGGTAACTCCTTGTCGCCCTTTTTGGCTAACCTTTTCATGAGCCGTTTTGAAAAGGACTTAGAATCTGAGAGCGAATACTTTCCTAGGGTTTGGTTGAGGTATGTGGATGATATTTTCGCTATATTTGACACTAAAAAATGTAATATTGACGATTTTCTCAATAGATTAAATAATCGGTTCGAAACCATAAAGTTCACTTGTGAAAGAGAAGAAAACGGTCAGCTACCCTTTCCAGATACTTTAGTAATTAGAAATAACAATAGATTAGAGTTTGACGTGTATAGAAAGGAAACCAGTACACTTCGCTACATTCCTTCGGACTCACATCATTGTGTTCAACACAAAATGGCAAGCCTGAATTTTTTGGTCCACAGACTTCTCACTTTCCCCTTAAAAAGGCGAAGTATGAGAAAGAGCTTAAAATTATAAAAGATGCGGCCAAGTGTAATGGTTTCCAGCCTCAGCATATCTATAAGTTAATTAGGAAGTTTAATTATAAGAAAACTGTGAAAGAATCTACGACTTTTCGAGAGGATGTTAAAGCTTCACCCGTTGTGACCCTCCCTTACGCTCCCTTTATCACTAAAGGTTTGAGTAAAATCTTCAAAGAGCTAGATCTCAGAATAGTTTACAGTTCTGGGACTAGTTTACGAAGTCTCATCGGTAACCCTAAAGATAAAATACAACCTCTAGAAAAGTCAGGTATTTACGAAATCAATTGTAAAGATTGTAATCAAAAATATATTGGGCAAACCAGGAGAGCAGTCTCAACTAGATTCAAAGAGCATATGGCTCATCTTAGATTTAATAGAATTGAGAAATCGAGCGTTGCCCAACACATTTTTGAAACAGATCACAACATCGATCATACGAATGTTAAATTAATTAGACAAATAAACAATTGTAAGTTTCTAAATGTTTTCGAAAGTTTAGAAATATATAAAAAT
This sequence comes from Holotrichia oblita, assembly GCA_023690525.1. NCBI lineage: Eukaryota > Metazoa > Arthropoda > Insecta > Coleoptera > Scarabaeidae > Holotrichia > Holotrichia oblita. The sequence continues at coordinate 87,576,372 of CM043019.1, read as the reverse complement.
AAGTCATGTGTAATGAATTGTGACTATGGCCCTATACCGTATTCGTCATTGTTTTCGTTAATCGGAAATTAATGATGCGTATCGGATTGACCGTGCATAACATTTAGGTTACCTGTTTTTGTAGATTTTATTTTAATTTAGTTTTATTATCGCCTTGATAATGACAGCATTGCTGTTGAAACGCGTCGGTGTTTTTAGTTAAAACTTGTTTGGTGTTCAGTGGGTTTAATTGTTTAGTGATATACAACATCATTCTACAACACATAATTACATAATATTGTCAGCCATTTCTAACTTACTTTCGCCATTACCTATTTTTAGTTGTGAAGGAATCTAGAAATACGTTTAAACCTTCAGTTGCTCAATCATCAGCCCGTAATGGACACATTTCTTCTTCGATGGGTGGAAAACTAACCTAAAATAATTTCAAAACCCGACTAACAAATTAAATGATATCGAAGGCTTCCACGGTCCGAATATTTATTATGAGAGCTTACCTGTTTTAACCGCGTTATAGTGATGTAAATATACCAAGAGCTAACTTTTAATGTGATGATCCTCTTTATATGAATAAGAGAAGGATGAAACTATGATTTCTATGAGTTAACAAAGTCAAGAAATACGCATGCTATTCTGCTGGACAATTGTGTGTTGCATGCTATCGCTGTCTAACGGCAAGTACCCACCACTTTTCTTTACCCTTGTCTCTACTAGAAAATGCTATCCTCACGTCGATCTTTTCAATTTCAATCAATTCAACGAAGCTCGCGAGGTGAGGGGGACGAATCATGCTTCTGTATGCTTACAGTTGAAGTCCGTCCCATTTCTAGTCGCCCAGAATGCAATCCACAGATTGCGAATAATATCCCGGTAAGTATACAATACAAAACTAATAAACAATAAAAAACAAAATAAAATAAAATAAAGGTGTAAAAGAAAATCTACTAAACTCGATGTTTCGCCACTAATTTCAGTTTCTACCTCAAGAGCAAGCGTAAGTAGAGGATGCTAGAAGGTTACGGTAACTCGACGTTTAAGCCAGACTGGAGGCAAAAATTTTCTGAAGGTTCTTTTTAGATGTACATTCTATATTTTTTGTACTTTTATTAATATGTTCTGCCTGTGAATAGATGAAAAATATGTTACGAAATTTATGAAGATACGCTTACTAGTAAAAGGTACACACAAATTCTTAGGGAATATGTAGAAACCTTGTAAGAAGATTTACCTCTGTTATTTAGAAGAAATTGCTGGTCCCCATCCATTTAGTACTAGCAAGCAGCATCTGCACATTCAAGTTGTAACATAGATCAGTTGGTTATTACGAGGTTTGAAGTGGATTGAACATAATGAGTCTAGCCCCATAATGGCTACCTACATATTCAGATCTGATTCCGCTCTATTTTCATTTATGGGACTAAGTTGAAAATATGTATGTACAGTGATGTACTACTACACGTCTAATAATATTTCTGTGGCTCATGAATATAAATCGACACCACCACAAACCATTAGTTTAATAGAGAAAATAATTATTTTAGTTTTAAGCTTTCGTACTGTACTGACTCACCCCTCGAGGGCAGTCGGCTATATGTCTTCGTACATAAGAGTTATATTTATAAAGTTTTATGACACTTTGAGTCAGTACTAAAGCACGTCACTGTATGTACAGTGGCCAGCTTTTAAATCGACACCACCGCAAGCTAACGTCGACCTTATCTACTAATAATAATGTCTACTATAAATCCTAACTGAAAGTCGCACAACGTAACCCCCTCTACATTGCTATTAAAGGTTTAGGAAATTCCGTAACGGTATCGATTATGCTTCTGTCCACTGTACATACAGTACGAATTCAGATGAAACAACAACTAATTTTAATAATTACTGGTACAGTTCACATAATACATATGTATTATTATTATTATTACAACATTCATTTTATACTGTTTATCGTCACATGCCTTTATTACGAGTAATGTCAAATGCCATTTTAACAGAGACATTACAATAATTTTTAAATGATCATAGACAGCCTATGAAGATATACCGGCGCGCGCACACGAGCTGCTGATACGTTTAGTGTAAGATTAAAAAGAACAGCGAAGAGACGTCCCTTAGTTAACACAGGAAACGTATATCGGTAGTGGTTGCTTGGACGAATGCATTCATTGTATCTCTTTATCTAACATATTAAAATCCTATGCCTGCGCTAACACATTGAAGATCCTATCAACAGATCGAAGTGCTCAAACACGACAGAATAAAATGCATTTGAGATAGCAACAGACTTGCGCCTGCGTACATGCACATTTGACTCAGCTATCAAGGTGATGCGAAGAAATTGATAATACACCGAGAGTGTCAGACAGAGCATAACATAGCGCTTCCCAGTTACAGTCGCCCACACATTGCTAATGCATCTATCAGCGGGTCGAACGCGCGCATACTGTATAATAAAGTTGTTTAGAATATGACATGCAATGTCATAGTGAAACAGAAAATATACCTTTCCATTTAAAAATAAGAGCAACCTCTGGTAGAATCGGAAACAAAATATTTTACTGCATCATAGGGAGGTACACCCAACTCCAAATCTATAGCATTGCATGATATACAGGGTGTAACAAAATAAGTGTAAAACATTTCAGGGGGTGATCCTCATCGAAAAAGAGATAGTATAATAATAATATATTTTATTGTAGTCTGATCACAGATCTATCATGTATCTGAATCACAGATATCTACATTGTCAATTGAACATGATATAACATAAAATGTGTATAATATAAAATATACAATAAAATATATAACATGTTAAGCACAGAAACCACAAACACAAATTTTATTTGCCTGATATAAATTCAGTTAATCTACAGTACGCTTTCTGAATTAAAAAATATTTTAATTCTTTTTTAAATGTAATTAAAGATGGCTGTTCTTTTATTGATTTTGTTATATGTTTTAGTACATGCAAACTGAGGGGATTTTTCGAAAAGTAACATATCTATTATGTCGTGGAACAATCAAAGAATCCCTATCTCTTGTGGAGTAAGAGTGATTTTCACCATTTCTTGTTAAATTAAAATAGTTGTGATAAGCATATATCGCGCATTTATAATAATATATATGTATAGATAGATGGAAAAGTGAGGATGGGTTTCTCAGTAAAGACATTCTTGCAAGAGTCTCTAAAATGTAAAGGAAATATTGTCTTAATTAAACGTTTTTGCAGAATAAATATGCGCTCCCAGTTTGTTGCTTAACCCCATATTATTATATTATACGATAGCACTGAGTAAGTAGTAACCCCCAGTAGTCCCAGTAACTTTGTACACTTAACAAACTGATAGTTATGCAATATAATAGGAATAGGTCTACGTTTATAAAAGTAATTTTTTTCGGTTTTATTCACATTCAATACTAATCTATTGTTGGCGCACCACATTGTCTGCTGATACAAGAACAGAAGTATCATCAGCGAAAAGCACTGTATGATCTGTGGACAGAAAATCTGGTAAGTCATTGATTAAAATCGAAAATAAAAGAGGTCTCAGGACTGATCCATGTGGTACACCAAGATCTACGGATCCCTCGTCACTGGAAGTTGTGTTATTTAATTTAACACTATTTTTTCGGGAGCTTAGGTACGAATGTAACCATTGTAAGGCATGTCTTTTGTAAACTCATAAGATTCTAATTGGCCAGCCAAATCTAATTGCCATAAAATCCAATTAAATGAGCAGGATATTGTATATACAATTATTATGTTATTAGAACACGCCCCGCATGAATATCCTCCTATTACTGTCTCCTCGTTTTATTTTTTCAAATTACAAACTCTATTCTTTTGGTAAGTTTTCGGTCACTAATACCGATCTAATTACATAGAAAACAAGAAAATATAAAATTTGTGTTTCAATATTTTATTTTTTAATGTAATGTTTTGAAAATGTTTCTATAGAAAAATGTATTCGGTTGATGATGAGAACTCATGCATTCTCGAAACACGTGTCCCGAGTAATAAATCAAAGTTGTGGTGTTTGGTGATACCGATGTTTTAATTGTTTACTATGAGCCCACAGTCCTTGAATCGCTCAGAAAAATGTTTAATGACGGAAAATTTAGTCAACGTGCAGACCATGGGGCAGTATCTTAAATGGCAAAATATGTGTCTGCTTTCTTATTGGTTGTTGTAATTACACTGGAACCACATTTATATCCGCCGTCGCAAAACGTAAACATTCACTTATATCCTCTCAAGAGGGATTCCCATTCTTATCCCGTTAGCGGAGAGGAAAGGCCGTGCTGCGCGCTGATTGGCTGACGTGAATACGTGCACTATCGGGTGGTGGATGCCGAGGGAATATAAATGATTGCTATAGTGATGATATAAGTCAGGGTGGACATAAGTAAGCGCGGATATAAACGAGGTCCCAGTGTACAGGGAATGTTAGTAGTTGGGAGGGTACATAATGGCGCTGTGAATTTTATTATAGCGAACAAATATGAATTTCGTGAAGTTCAGTGTGTTCTTGTTGGAGCTTATTGGTTTTTGTAATACTGTACTTTGAACAATTATCTTCCCTAGTTTATTCACATTTGTGAAATGTATTATGCTTTTTGGCAATCATCGGAGTTGTTTTATATTCTACTTTATTGTAATACTTATTTAAATAAAATTAGATATTTTTTTACCTAACATTTGTGCTTTATATCAATATTTTTAATTGTTATAATGTGTTTGTGTATAACGTATATTATTATGTAAAATATGTCATGACTATTGGTTAAACTGCGTGCGTTAAGCAATTATTGTCGTTGAGTATTTTACATAATAATTTAAAAAACCCAAAAAGTCCATTAAATCTTTAATTCAAATTTGCCGCAAATTTAATACGTAGTTCTAGAAGGGGACGTTCCGAAGTATTGCAGGGAGGTTAGCGGTCTGATTCTCCGATCTCGAGTAACGGATATTTTGGGTGTGTTTTTGTTTCTTTTGTTTCAGGATTTGCTGACGAACCCATGGGTAACCGAAGGGTGATTGACGCGCTGGGGGAACCGGAGGCGCCGGCTACTAGGAGAGGCGACGCTTTGCAAATTAGCAAGGAACATGCTAATGTCGATAACATGGTGATACGGGGTAACAGCAAGCGAATAAGGAGCCGATGACACCGAGTGAAGCTTCCACAACCAAAGGGACCGCCAGCGTAAGCAAGGAGGTTGATCAACAGCGGAAGGTGCTGGAGGCATCCACGCAAGGGGAGTAACGTTCCAACTGTTCACTATTATGTTTCGTATTACGCTTGTTTCTGTTCAAGGTGCTGCGCGTTACAGCGCAGAGACGGAATCTCCAGGAGCCGACGCGGACCAACAACGGACGACCTTCGACGAGGAGACATTTATATTTATTTTCTTTATTATTATTATTTTTTATATGTATTGTATTTGACAAATTATTGAGTGGAATAATGAAATATATAAGGGTTAGGAGACGACATGTAATTAATTAGTTAAGCAGGGCGCGGACTAGGTCCGCATTAGCAGTAATTGTAAGTTAGCTTAGATATAGTTAGCTAGAGTAGCGACTATTTTGTATATACAGGAATATATATTTAGAGCAGGACACTAAGTTTGATCAATAAAATGAAAAGGAGAAGGTTAACTTTTCCTCATTGTTAGGGTACCATAACGTGCAAGAATATCGGAATTATTATAAATTCTATAAAACTATAACCGCATTAAGTAGTTCCTGATAAAACAAAAAAATTTTCACAGATGCAGTAAAAAAAAAGTAAACGACAAGGTAAGCTTCTTTTAACAATTTCTTTTAATTATAGATATATACACGTCGTTTCATATAAATATTATATTTTTTAGTAAAAACGCGACAATGGAATTCTGGAGGCAAATGTAAATGCATGAAGTTCATCGAGAGACAACAAAATTTGCAATCTACCGATTTCATTTATAAAATGTTCTTTGCTTATACGCGGTAACAATGGTGACTGTGACTGTTATGCACCTTGATTATTTGAAGTTACGATGTTGTAGCAGTCTGGACGCGGACGATGTGAATCAGATGTTTACGACAGTGACATGGGGAATTTTCGTAGTTCATGCACTGGATAAGTAACTAAATATTTGAAAAAATGAGCGTGATTTAGTTCCCCCTACGCATGTCGATTAGCGATTTTTTCCTAACTACAACCGGTCCATTGCCATTACAAAAATTTGAAAATGTCCCTATGTGATATGGAACAATTATTAATTATTTGAGATAAATATTAGGATTTTACCATTAATCTAAGTCCTAATTGTTAGGCTATTAATCAAAACTTTATTTAGTTTCTAAGTATTTATTTATTTTTTCATAAAATATTGACTTATGCCAAGTTCTTCACTGGATCTCTTGGTGCAGAAGTAGAACACTAAACACTTTAACCCACTAAACACCAAACAACTTTTAACTAAAACACCGACGCGTTTCAACAGCAATGCTGTCATTATCAAGGCAATTATAAAACTATCCTTACTTATCTTTTAATTCCTGATTTATTTCCACTTAGAGGTCAATAAAACAATAAATAATTAAATAGCAATTTATTTATTTATAAATAAATAAATTGGTATTTAATTATTTATTGTTTTATTGACCTCTAAGTGGAAATAAATCAGGAATTAAAAGATAAGTACATAAAGGTTAAAAAATACATATATTAACTATCCTTACTAACTTATGCTTACTAACTAACTAACTTATGCCAATTTAAAGTTGTTTTTATAAATTTATTGTTTCATACACAACTATACTTGTAATCTAAGCAGTTGAACATATAAAAGGAAACAAAAAGTAGTTTTGTCACTCGTTATAATAAATCTCCTTTGCAAGTGCGCAACAATTTTTTTTATAACCCAAATTCTTAGAAAAGTTTAAATTATTATACACCAAAATTATATAACGTACAGAACACACAACTTGGTAAGGATACATACATAACTGACTGCGAATCCTTCAGACCAATTTAAATCGTATGAGAGCCGCGCATGATGTGGCCTTTGTAACAGCTGCAGATTTGGACATTGATGTAGTCGTAGTTTCGGGACCAAATAAAAAACTGATAGAGGGAAAACAGTGGTGCAAGGATAAAAGACAGGACGTAGCAATTTTATTTCACAACAAAAAAACAAGAATTAAAAAGCTAGATATTGGAGCGGGAATGACAGCCATACATTTCCAAAGTTTTGTAATGTAGTGTGTGTACTGCTCCCCAAACATTAACTTGGATCAGTTTAAACAAGAGATAGACAACATTATGGAGAAAGCAAAAAGCCAAGGAACAGAATTTATTATTATGGGGGATGTCAAATGTCAAGTCGCCGCGGGATCAACTGTGTCCGACCCACGCGCAGAATATCTAACTGAATGGCTGGCGGAACTGGATATGACTGTAATCAACAAAGGAGATAAACCTACTTCTGTAAGAGGTGCCGAAAAAATCCTTCATCGATGTTACATGTTCAACAAGAAATCTGGCAAAAAGGATCAACAACTGGAATATGCTGGAAAAAGAATGTATTAGTGACCACAGTTTCATTTACTTTGCGGTCGCCGAAGATGTAAAGGTATGTAACGTTCAACGAAATCCGATCCGCAGAATTAACTGCAATTGGGAAGCTTTTAATGAAACCATGTCGTGGAATTTAGAAATAGAATCAACCACAGTATCGCTAGAAGGGTTTGAGAAGATCGTCAAGAGAGCGTACCGGGGAACTTGCTACTCCAAAGGGGCGAAAGGCCGTCTACAACCATATTGGTGGAAGGAAGACATCTGCTTCAGACTGCTTCTAGAAGGTTAGTTACGAGGCAAAAACATAAGCAAGGGGACACGATTCAAATCATCGATGTATATAGAAAACATAAGAAAGAATTGCAAAAGCTCATCACGGACTCCAAGCGTGCCCATTGGAACGGTCTCTGTGAAGAACTGGAGAAAGATATGTGGGGAAGAGGCTACCAGATAGCAATAAAAAAACTGATAGAATGCGCTCCATTCGACCTTGAAACGAAGCAAAAGAAGGGCATCATTAGAACCCTTTTCCCTGAGAAAAGGCTAGTAAGAACAGAGCATGCGCTAGACACGGAGGTGAAATGGTTCAAAAAGGAAGAACTTGAAAAAGCAGCACAAAGTCTAAGGTCAGGGAAGGCCCCGGCACTGATGGGGTCCCCCGGTAGCCATTAAAAAACTGGCACCCGAAGTACTGCTGAGACTTATGAACGAACTGTTGGTAAAACAAACTTTTCCGAAACAATGGAAAGAAGCTAAACTGGTACTCATACCCAAATCTAAACCAGAAGATATGAAGTTTAGACCCATCTGCTTGCTTAGTTTAAGCAGCAAATTATTTGCCCTCTTGAAGAACAGGCTAGAACAAGAAATTGAAGAAAAGGGAGGAATCTCGGAGAGTCAGTTTGGTTTCCGCAAGGGACGATTCACGATCCACGCGGTAGAGAAAGTGCTGGAGTTGCTGCGCGAAAATACGACTGCACGATGGTAGGCTTTCATTACGCTCGACGTAAGGAATGCGTTTAACTCCATCCCACAAGAAAAAATCCTGGAAGAACTGGATCGGCGGGTAGTGTCACAATATCGTACGAACACTATAACTAGCTATATGGAGGATAGGTTGCTCAGGACAGAAAAAGATCTAAATATGGATGTTACTACAGGTGCACCGCAGGGGTCGGTGCTGGAGCCGACTCTCTGGAATATGGTATACGATGGAGTTCTACGAATACAGATGCCGAAAGGTGCGTGGACAGTGGCTTACGCAGACGATCTGGCAGTTGTGATGATTACTAAAACTAAGGAAGAGCTAATGAGCAAAGGCGACGAAGCGCTGGAGTCTATTAACAACTGGATGATGAATCATAGGTTAGAACTGGCATCTGAAAAGTTAGAGGCACTCATATTGAAGGGGCCGAGAAATAAAGATGGAGTAAACTTCCACTGCAAAGAAACCGAAATAGTACCATCGAGGCGGATACGATATCTGGGCCTAGTATTAACTGAAAACTGCAAGTTCGGAGAGCATATTAAGGAAGCAAACCTAAAAGCAGAGAAGAAAGTAGCGGCTCTTATGAGAATTACACCAAATGTCAAGGGACCCACGAACAAAAAGAGAGAAATGTGGTACACCGTAGTACAATCAATTATGTTGTACGGGGCACCGGTATGGCATGATTCTCTGAAAGTACAAAGAAATAAACAGATGATAGTCAGGGTACAAAGGAAAATGCTACTCCGAGTGGCTAGCGCTTTCCGCTGGTGCAGGTAGTCACCGCAATACTCCCGATGGAGTTAATGGTTGAAGAGAGAACGAGGCTACATCAAAGACGGGAACGGTGGAACGAGCGAAGCCAAAAAAGAAGAACGAGAGACCACGTTACGACTATGGCAAAGAAAATGGGAAAATATACAATAAGTGGCCCAATAGACAAAATCTCTGATACCAAGTATACAACGATGGGGAAAATGTGCTCACAGACGAATAGACTACCATCTATTACAAGTACTAACCACAAGAAAATAGGAAAGAGTGCAGACGACAACTGCATTTACTGTGGCAAAAGAGACATCGTGGAACACACTATACTGGATTGCGAACGATGGCAAGCGGAGAGGTCGCAATTGAACTCGTAGGTTAGCAAGGAAATACAAAGTGGGACAAATATGATAAACCTAATGGTGGAACACAGTGGAATCTGGGAAGAAGTACACACAGGTATATCAGAGACGTAATGAGTAAGAAGGAAAAGGAAACAAGACAGAGAAATTGAGTCAGGTTAGAAAAAGGACAACCCGTATTCCGATGATATGCGTTTAGCGGTTCCAGAGTACGGGCAGGAAGAGGTGGGGTGGTTTTTAGGCGATAAGAATCCGGCACTACTGGCTGTCGATACAGAAGGTCTGGTACCAGTGCCTATGAAGGTTTCCCCCCCCCCCCCCTCGTAAACAAATTATATATATATATCAAAACATAAATATTTGTCTAAAAATGATTTTTTACGTTACCGTAGCTCGTTGGTATCAATAGGTACCTAGGTATCATTGTATTGGTATCGATACCTAGGTAGTCATTTCTAGGTATCCATTCCAAGGCATCGATACCCAGGTATAGATTACAAGGTATCGATACCGACCAACGGCGAATCGATACCAGTAATAGTATCGAATACTGGACGATGTATCGATACTTCGCTCAGCCCTATAGTCCTTACATCTAGAAAAATAATTATAAAGAAAAGTTTACTATACTTGGTAATTGTAGTTATGGTGTTGTTTTAATTGTATGACGTCGTTATATATTTGCCAACACATAAAGATTTTCTGATAGGTAGGGTTACTTTCTTTAATTTCAATTGATCCATCATTAGCTATAAGATCCAGAAAAAGTTAAATGTACTAGACAAAAATTTAAAAAAATCTCTAGGATTGAATACCAAAAGTATGTTTACATTACTTTATGTGGTAGTCAAAATTGCGTACATGTAATACTTACAGTAACAAAACCTTTCCAACCAATCATTAAATTGTCTAAGAATATATATTTTATATAAGTATTTATAACACCGCTATATATACAAAATTAGAATGACTACCATATACATATGGTATACTAATTTACACTAATAACAATAATAATACTATACCGACTAAAAATATTAACAAATAAATCTCTCGCAAACTCTTGCAGAAGTGGTGTAGACATGGTGGATAGATGCTCTGATAATTCCAATTTTTTTTGCAACATTTCTAATTGATATACGTGGATCAAATGCTTAAAACTAACGAATTAACAGAATTTGCTTCGTTTCTAAGAGGTTAATTAGAAGAAGCGACTTTCGGATTTAGATGAACGCATTTTCTGCTCAACATTCACGTACGATAGGAAAAAGCAATTCGATACAGAAAACAATCACCACACATGTATTCAGTTTGTCTTCCATTTTTTCGACACTCACCGTATATCAATAACATGTTCATGTATTCATTAGAGGTAAATCAATTCTTGATAAACGGATTGAAACAAGAACAGAATAACAAAAAACGCAAAACCTAATAACTTAAAATAGATAAATAACAATAAACAAAAAATATGCAGACACATATATGTATATTATATCAAATCATTTAAATGACGTGAAATAGCTTTGATATTTATGATAACTTTAAAACAAAAGGAAAGAATATATTTATGCGGAGACTGTTATAATAACAGAATTTGATGCACAATACCGTCTTCATTTCACTACAAATTTTAATCGCCTTTAATTTCCAATTAAACACATGAAAAAATGGATGTGAGGCACCCTGTATACTTTAACCCGTCTAATTTGCTTCCTTCCATCTTTCCGAAATATATCTATATCTTCTGAAATTATGTGTGTTTTCATCGAATTTCTTATTATGTGAAATCAAAGTGTCAATAATTTCTTATATGTAGATATACTGTCTCGCCTTGTGTATTCTGCATTACGTAAAATCGTTGGTAAAATTAAGAACGATCTACAAATACATGAGTCACGATGACGTCATGCGAACACGAATGACGCAAAGCAGCTGGCATGTGTAAGTTTGGCTTACGTCACTAAGGTATCCTATGACCTTTTGTGAGTAAGAAAAAACCTCTACGAAACATTGGGAAAAAGTAAGTGCTAGACGAATACTTTAAATTAGAATCGTATTTGTATCGACAATGCAAATGTATATATACATATGTATGTCCATACAAACCGTACAAGTAACGATTAACCATTGCGGTCCATATATTTATATAAGAAATGAACATCAGCCTACCACAATCGGACCAAGGCCATCGCTTACGCGCGCCCAGTTTTAAATTAATTCTGCTATATCTTATGTGATAAGTGATTATCATCTGCATTTCAAAGTGTAATACCAGTAGAATCTACAAAATGTATTAAAAGCTACACATAATACATACGTTCAACATTTTGATGTTATACCCACAAGTAATTTTACCTAAAAAATATTTACGAAATAGTATGTAGATATAAAATATATTCATTTTATCATCCTTTAAAACATATTAAATAATATCATTTATTTAGGCATTGATTTTTAATGGTATTCATAAATTATTTCAAATTCTAAAAGTCTTGATTTTTGTTATTAGGATTAATAAAATATAGATTTAAACAATTACATATCCCAGGAATAAATTAAGTACATAATTGAATAGTCCTTCACACAAAATTGATTTCTATGGAGAAGCAGTATTTATTTAGTTAATAAATAATATCAACACAGAGTATAGTTTCAATAAAGTTCACATTTTTTCATGTATGCTGTAGGTACCTACATACAATATGGAGAAATTTTGTTCCATTTTGTTCCGGTGGAAATAATTTAATTTTTCTTAATGATCTCAAATATAGTTGTGGGTTGTGAAATTCCTAAATGTGAATACTATACAAATAAAAATGTTAACTTTATTGAAACTATTACAACTATATTTGAGATCATTAAGAAAAATTAAATTATTTCCAATAACTAGAAAAATTAAATTATTTCAAACAACAATTAAACAATATTTTTTCCTATTTATTCCACAAACGCTGGAAATAATTTAATTTTTCTTAATGATCTCAAATATAGTTGTAATAGTTTCAATAAAGTTAACATTTTTTCATGTATGCTGTAGGTACATACAATATGGAGAAATTTTGTTTCATTGCTCCAGCGAAGCAAATAATTTTCATGTGAAATTTTATACGAAAACAATTTTTTTCCTATTTATTCCACAAACGCTGGAAATAATTTAATTTTTCTTAATGATCTCAAATATAATTGTAATAGTTTCAATAAAGTTACCATTTTTTCATGTATGCTGTTGGTACATACAATATGGAGAAATTTGTATGTTGAATACAATATGTTGAAATTTGTTGTGAAATTCCTAAATGTAATAGTATTCACATTTAGGAATTTCACAACCCACAACTTTATTTGAGATCATTAAGAAAAATTAAATTATTTCCAGCGTTTGTGGAATAAATAGGAAAAAAATTGTTTTCGTATAAAATTTCACATGAAAATAATTTGCTTCGCTGGAACAATGGAACAAAATTTCTCCATATTGTATGTACCTACAGCATACATGAAAAAAATGTTAACTTTATTAAAACTATTACAACTATATTTGAGATCATTAAGAAAAATTAAATTATTTCCAATAACTAGTATGACTGGCAGTCATCTTCAAATACACCTTAGGAATATCTAAATACGCACAATACAAATCTATCTATATTTCGCTTAATAAAATTGAACTTTCTGATGCCTGCAGCTACAGCACAACTAAATGTAAACATGTTCGCCTCAGTATTTAATTAGTTTCAAATTTTAAGACTGCACTTTTTCATTTCTCCCGCATATTAACTCTTTTCTCTGAACTATTCTCTAAACATAAAACTGCCTTTAGAGCCCAAAACATGTACTATGGTATTCTAGTGTAAATTGTTTTCGCTTATGTGCGGTTGCTTCTAGATTTTTCGTTAGCTACACTCCTCAATTTTTTTGAAACAGTTGCTCTCAGTTAGCGCTAAATTGTTTCTCAATTTTTGCATAAATATCATTATCGTGTTCCTTAAATATTTCTTTAAACTTATTTTAGGCTTACTTACAACTTATTTTTACTGATTATTGATTACATCTCTCAATAATATGTTGTATTGTACAAGAAACGTTGACTGTTTCTCTTTCCTCTGTAATTTCTATAGGTGAATAAAATGCTGTACAAGGCTTAATCAATTTATTTTATAAAACAAGTATATGTTTTAGTAAATAAGATCTTTAGTAAAACAAAATGACAAGCAATGTCAAACAATATTGAAAAATATATGAACAAAACACTTAAGAACAAAGAAATCGTCAGTATATAAGACCATGTTTAAATGAAGAAGAACTTATTAATGTAGATTCAATATAATTATTTGATAAAATAACATTCCATCACTTAAATTATTCCTATATCAATATACTTTTATTAAGTTCTTTTAATTCTGTTCAAACACTAGGGAAAACAATGAAATCAAAAGCTTAATTTAATAAAATTCAGGTCGAATTAAATTTTTATAAATGACACTAAATTAACAATTAAGTTCTAAAATTGGCCGTGTTGTTTTCCTTTTTACTCTATATCGTTTCATTAATTAATATCTTTTTATAATTATTCCCCTTTTTTAAATTATAGCATTTTCAACACTCTTGCAATTTTTCGTGCATGTTTTACCACTGCAGTAAAAAACCACTAGTCGTGCCATTTTGTGATAATGCAACATTCATCTAAACAATAAAAGCAAATAAGCTGTTTTCTACCATTTAGGGATTTCCGAAGAAGGACGTGGAATCAGTGGTCCAATGTACCGTCAAAAAAAGAGACTACAACTCATACTACTAAGTACTAGATACTCATGAAAACAAAAAAGGCGAGAATAAATAAGTGCAATCAGTGGCTTTTTAGAGGCAGTTGAACTTCTATACGAATTTACTCCGAGAATTTCGCGAAACTGAACTTGGTGTTTTAAAAACTGTTGTACATTTTATTGTAAAGAACATCACGAACAATAAGAAAAATGTGGTAATGAGAAATTAAATTGTAAGCGAGTAGAGATTAGCTACCATAATGATTTTAGTTTCTGAGAGGACTAGAACGTGTTAGTTAACCATTTACGTATAGCTCGAATTTTCTCGCGTTTTAGTAGGATTACATTAAAGTAAGAATATATGTATGTGAGTTATTTAAAACTCACAAACAAAAAACTTGTTCAAATAATTGTTTAACGCCTGCGAATCCACCTCTTAAGAAAATAATTATCCACAATATCTCAAAATGGGCACGTTTAATGCAGTTTCGCTGAAACCATATGGCATTATCTGAAATATCAAAATCATTGTTATTGAGAAAAATTACTGCAAGCGCTGAAACTAAATCATTTCGCAAAAAGTTATTCTTAGATTTCTTCAAAGAAGAAAATTTCAACATCTTGATAACTAAATACGTCATAATGTATTACGTAAATGTTATTTTAAAATACGAGATCTGTAAAAAAACAACAAATAATAACAAAAGCTGAATCTGTTGTTGCTTAACGAACGAGTTTTTATTTATTACTAATAAAATGTTAGTTTTCTAACATTTAATTGTGAGTTTCTCGAAATGTTTCTAATGTAAGGTTGCAACATTTTTATATCAGCAGTTCGAAAATGAAAAGATCTCTCAAAATCAAGGGATAGGAGTTGCCATTGACCTGTTCAAGGATTTTTCGTAAAAGAGTTTTATTTCTCTTTGATTGAATTTATTCCATACTTTAAGTGCACAGTGTATAATCAGACATACATAGACATAACAAACCTAATCATTCTATGCTAAAGTGAACACAATAAGTTTAAAGTTAGTGCCAATCCTTAATAAATAAGCGAGGATAACTGTACCGCACGACTCACTGCCATCGTGTAAGCTCTTAGTCCAGATAGTATGAACATATTTCAACAAAATTTCAGTGGCGGATAACTCCGCAACTGTCATTTTGTGGTGCTCTCATATTATTATGTTTTTTACTCCATTAACCTCTTTCGAAAGTTTTAAGAGAAAGTATATTGCGTGCATGAAGTTCTAAGTCATTTGTTGTAAAAATACTAAGGCCAGAACTTAAGTTTCTAAACGATTTAAATATTTAAAATGTCTTTTCTCACTCATGTTTTACTGAAATCTGCAATAGACCAATGTCTTAAAGGAAGATTATCAGGTATTCATTATTTACCAAAATTTCGTGGTACTATAACACCTACTGCTTATTTTTTCAATATGTTAACCCCTTATCATGCTTATTCCATAGAAATGGCAAAATTATACATAAAACTATGTTCATAGTATTATCTGCCGCCTACAGTTCATAAAATTTTAATATCTGGAGCAGATATTATTTAGTACGAGATTTTACCTAGAGGATAATTATCAAAAATGGACGAGAAAACCCGAAATAAAAGCGCTAAACTGTATAGAAATTTGGATGAATTGTATGTCGATAATTCTAGGCAATCACTGTACAGAAACACACACACACACGGGAAAGGAAACTACGAATACATTCGGATTCCGTAAACTGTGTAATCATTCTTTCGACTTGTAAATCTGTGTACATATCTTCTTCGACATCTCAAAAGCTCACTATAAACTCACTGACTAACAGATTTTTTCTTCCAAAAACCAAAAATACTGTTTTCTTGATTGATTGCATGTACATTCTTGTACTAGCGAACCGCAGCGAACTTTAGAAAGATAATGTCAAAAGATAAACCATTTTAAATATATCAAAAAAGTGACAGAGACGATACAACCTTCAAATATGTTTGATTTCAGACTGTGGAAAAATGTCGTTAGAAGTTCTTCTAATACAGGGATTCTTAAGAACTATGACAAATTTGCGTTAGAGAAATAATATTAAATAGCAAACACTAACTCCCAATCAATTATTTTATCTAACATTTTTGTTTGAATATTCGTACTATGCGAGTGGATACATACATAACATACATTTGTAGATAAAATACTTGGATACTTACGTTCTGCAACGTTTTGTTTTATCAAAGATACATAGACAACGTGTACTCTCGTAGTATTTGTAATAAACATATCAGATTTTTCTAGTTGACTAAACTTTTTCAATGCAATAATTTACTAATGATGAGTGGATAATTACAAAAGACTATTTGTGTGGCAGCTACTAGAAAAACTCGTATGTGATTATGCGTTTCACACATTATTTTTACAATTATTAAACACTATAAGTGTTTATTTTTAGCTTTACAATAGTAGTATAATAACAAATTTTTGTTGAAAATATTGTTTTGTATTTTTGTAAACATCTCGAAAACGGAATGTTTAATTATTCTTCTGTTTTCACTGGCTTAATTAGAATAAAAAATATTGCCAAATTACTAATTTAACCAACTTCGAAGTACCGATAATAAGAAAGTTAACAATAGTGAACCATTAACTTTGGACATTTGGTATAGCCTATTTAAACATTTATAACCATTCTAATTTGTCACTAGGGATGGGCAGAATGCCCGAATCCCCAGGAGAGCTTGCCTTAACCGACCGGCCCGTGAACACAGTTAGTCCACAATCCTACATCAAGGTGGCACAACACGCGCCGAGGACTGAGAGGCTGGGGGGATAAACCCAGCCGTGAGCGTGCTGGACTTCGGAGACCGGGCGACCTACCGATTTAAATAGCCTTCCCGATATGTCCCCAGCTATTTGTGGGAACAATATGGATTCTATAAATAAAACTAAAGACAGAGATGTTGTTGGAGTAGGAGAAGTATGGATAGGTGGTATAAGGAGTCTAGGCGAGTACCCGGATGAAACGGATGAAAGGGCGGTCTTCCAAAGAAGAAGCTCCATTAGTAGAACGCCGCCACAAAGTACGAGTAGCGGTTTCATGGCGACGAACGAAGAGAATCACGGCTCAGGCACACCAAAAGCTGTTATGGACGCTGAGGAGTTGCTAGCCGAAGAACAGGGTGAACGATTGTTGGACGAAGAAATTAGGACAAACCCCATTTACAAAGCACAAGGAGACAAGCAGAGAACATATCAAGAAAAGAAAGATTGCCAAAGCACAAAACGGAAAAGTCTCGGCAGTAGTGAGGGATGTGTGCCAATTTGCCCTACCAAGCGAACTACCAGTTTGATGCTATCACCAGGGTGATCACCAGACTAGTACGAAAATCCCATGGATTGAGGAAATTAATGGGTGAAAGTAAAAAAACCAAGCTGGAGATAGAGAGGGTTGTTAGGGAACTGGATCATGTAATTGACAACCTAGGAAAAAAGTGGGGTAGTTACCAGGAAACTTAAAGTTGTCGTCATACTGCCATGCATAAATCTGACTCAAATATGGTAAGGCAAAGTGCTATCACCCAGATGAGTAGTAAATCTACCGATCGCAAGACTACCCAGTCAACCGTAAGCACCCAATCTGATTGGGTATGACGCAGGCTTCCAGCGAGCCAGAAAGGACAACGAAACGCGTGAAAATATTAAGCGCATTATGCGTGTGACCAAAAGCTTCCAAAAGCTGACCAACGTTATTGACGTACCTTGGCCCAGAGACATGTTCTCTAGCACCAATATTTTGGAGATGAGCCAAACTAGCTTTAATTCTGAAGATTTGTCCAATATTGATCGACCCCAGCGGAGCCAACTCGAATAAAACTTTGGAGAGACTTTCAATGAGGTACCCAGCAGTAGCGGATATGGTTAGTAGAAATGAAGGGCAGGTAGACTACCTAACGAGTACCACTTCTACAAAATTAAGGAATGAAGAAATGAAAGAAGTAACGACGACTGTGTATGTACTGCCACTGCAAGCAAATAAAGATAGAATAAACGACATCCAGGCGGCCTATAACGTCTTAATGGATTTGAAAGATATTTATAGAGGGCATCCCTCGGGGAGACTAAACCTTCTGCTCCCGGATGGGACCTACAATATATGCGTAAAATCTGCGAGTATCTTTTCGCGTCGGTCCAGACAAATATCACATTAATAACATCTGTGTAATTGCTGTGACTGGGATGCGTTTATTACCGAACTAGACCTCAGAGCAGCCACCATGACAGCAGCCGATATGACGTCATATGCATAAAGACACTAAGAGAAGCGTATAGAAATCATACCTACAGATTAGGCAGAGACAGCGCGCCATACTGGTGGAATAACGAAATTCAAGAAAAGCTTAGAGAATGTACAGCTGTGCGAAGACAGCTTACACGCATAGCAGGAAACCTTAACGTCCCAGATAATGAAAGGGCAGAAATACGGAGTAGATATAGAGCGAGGAAAAAAGAACAGTGCATACAAAATTGCTATTCGACACATGAAGAGTTATCCAGCATATGATATCCCAGTCAAAAGAAAGATGACTATTATCGAAGAACTCTTTGTAACGCAAAAAGATGATGGCCCTGAACATTTCGTCCACAGACGGGACACCGGAGAAGTAAGAGACGTCACGGATAGGAAACTTGATCACGCAATTGAGGGTGTGAAGAACGGAAAAGCGCCTGAAATTGATGGACTCCCGCCGGAGGCTATCAAGATAACCGTAAAACACCATCGGTAATGCGTCGTAAGTGTACTAAACCGCCTGTTGGTTTTTCAATCCTTTCTTACGGAATGGAAGGTGGCTGGAGTGATGCTAATACCGAAAAATGGGAAGAATCCTGAAGACGCATCTTCATACAGACTCCTATGTTTGCTAAATACTCTAAGCAAAGTATATGAGGCAATTATTAAAAATCGTCTAACGGACGAGTTAGAGGAAACTGGACGACTCGACTGTCGGAATTTCAGTTTGGCTTCAGGAAAAATAGGTCTACAATACATGCGGTCAAAGTTGTTACGGACATGTTACGGAGTTACCGTGAGAAATGGTGCGCTGTAATAACTGTGGACGTGCGAAATGCTTTTAACTCTGCTAATTGGCAGCTGATAATCGAAAAATTAGTGCGGAAGGCGTATCGAACTACTTGGTGAACATCATTAGTGACTACCTTAAAGACAGGCAACTTCGAGTCACAAGAAACCATCGTACTACAATGGAAGCAGGAGTTCTACAAGGATTGTTGCTTGGCCTTACGTTGTGGAATGTCCTGTTCGACATCTTCCACATCGAGCTGACATCGCAGCATTGTCGGATACGCAGATAACATCGCTATAATAATAACGGCTGGTAACGAGCACAACCTTATCGACAATGGAAACGAGTGCCTCGCAAAACTAAATAATTGGTTAACCGATATAAGTTAAATATGGCCCTCTAAAAGTCAGAGGCAATTATCTTCAAAGGGAAGAGGGATAGAGACCACGTGAGCTTCACCATAGGTGACACAGTTATAAAACCTCAGAAGACCGTTAAATATTTGTGCCTTGTTTTGGACCAACGTCTATATTTTGGCAAGCATATAAAATATGCTACAAGAAGAGCGGAAGAACGTGCGGCTATATTGGCCCGTGTAATGCCTAACATCTGTGGTCCCAGCAGTGGTAAACGCAGAGTACTGGTGAAGTGGTGCACTCTATCATACTTTATGGCGCACCGGTCTGGCATGGCGTTCTCGACAAGAAAGTCGCAACATCGGAGAGAGTTCGAAGGCACTACTTCGTGTGGTTTCGGCATTCCAGACAACATTGACAGCGGCGCTTCAACTGATCGCGGCGACCCAACCAAACCACCTACTGGCACACGAAAGGAAGTATGTGTTTGTAAATGGAGGCGTAGAGAGTAAAGAGGCGGATTGTATATATTGTGGAGAGGAAGATACGCCGGAGCACACAGCCTTGTGATGTGACAAACGGAGACAGACACGATGGGAGGTGTTTCAAGAACTTGGTGTCCTCTTAACGCCTGAAAATCTAACGCGGGAAATGCTATTATCAGAGCGCCATTGGACCTCAATACATGATATGTTTAGACAAATAATGTGGAATAAGGAGAAGGAAGAACGTGACAGACAGGCATCTCGCATTGTAGTTTTCCCCAACTCCACATCCCCGCGTTGAAACGGGGGACGGGAGATGTAGGGTAAAAGAACGAAGAAAAGGAAGCCCACACACTGAAGTTAAGTCCAAGAGGATGGTTCCAGGGTTTTTAGGAGGCGGTTTAGACGGGCGACTTTCTGACTCGTAAGTCGGTAACGTCCGGAAAAAAAATTGTCACTAAAAGTTGAAGAATGTATAACATTTTATTAAAATCATACATAACACGCAAAGGAAAACCTATTTGATTATTTGGTATATAGTTCATTTATTTTGAATGTTTATTATTATATGACCTTGACCTTGTGTGACTTTTGATTAATTATCATTAGAACTGGCACCTACCTATTATTCTGTATGTTATTTCTGATTCAACCTGTACCTACGGCAACTTTAGACATAGTATTGTAAACAGACACTATTCATTAGACGTGATTGGCCCATATTCTGTATCAAACATTGCTTGGCTTCCTTCATTCCAATAGTTGTTTGAAAGCTGCATTAAATTAAATCTCAATTTACAACAAATAATGATATATGAAGGCTAATACTACCATTACTAATAAGTTAATTGCAAACCAATATTTGACATGTGATTGACAGAATAACGGTGAACAAGTAAGTACTGCGTACAGAGTGTACACAAAGTGATTAGAAGTCACTATTGCATACATTCGCTTCCAAAAGTGTGTAAGTTAATACAACGGCCGCTGATCGTTATTTGTCACTATTAATAATAAATCCAAGTTTAGCGTCTATATGTGATCAAACGATATGCTAAATCTGAAATAGCACGCACAGCTTTTTCGACAATAGGCGGTTTACTTAATGCGATTGTATGTGGTAATTGTTTGTAATTATACCTAATAGTGTGATAAATGTGATATTGTATGTATTTTACAATAATTTAAGGACTAAGAATGTCCTACTTGAAAATTAAAAATCAAGTCGAGTTTTTTAATACTACTAGGGAAAAACATAGCAAAAAAATCTAGTCAAGAGCTTAAAATTCATAAAATTCAGGCGTGAATTAAATTATTATAAATAACACGTAAATTATCGATATCAGTTCTAAAATTTACCGCGTTTTCATCTTTTATCGTTTCGTAAATTAATCTTTTTTTAATTATTTTCTTTTATAAAAATTTTAGTGTTTTGAAAATCAAAATTAAGTCGTCTATCTTTAGAGTGCTTAGATAAAGCAATTTCAGCGGTGACGTTATGTGTAACAGTGTACTGGTGATTATAAATTCATTTCTTTAAATATTGTTTGGTTTGTCCGATATAACATTTGTTACAATCTTTGCAATCTAATTTATAAACGACATTACTTTGAATATCTTGTTTAATGGGCGTTTTTAAATTTGTGAATAAGTGTCTAATGTTGGTAGGTATGAAAGTTATGTGAATGTCTGATTTTTTTAATTCGTGTTTTATTGTGTCGCTTAAATTGTTTATGTATGCTATAGTGTGGTATATGTTATGATTTGATTTTGTACCTATATTATATATTTTATTTATTCTTTTTGTGATTAATTTATTATAAAACTCGTTAGGATAACTTTTTTTTCTAGTATTGTTCTAACTAATAGCCTGATCTACTAAACTGTTAATTACGCTTTTTTTAATTTACAGAAGTGTTTGAAAAATAGTTTAAATGCCTACTACCGCTAGTGTCTTTAATGTGCCAGTTTGTTTTTATGTACGTGTTATCATGTATTATCTTTACATTTAAAAAGTTTATAGAATTTTGATTTTCTCTTTCGAAAGTAAATTTTAACCTATGTAGGTATATGTGTTAAATGTGTGTAGAACATCTTCAATTTTATCATTTGGTATGCAGCATATACAGTCATCTACATACCTTATAAAATTGTACATGACAGTTTAATTTGTTAAGTGAGAACTGCTCTAAGTCCTCCATTACTAAATTTGATATAACAGCAGATAATGGAGAATTGCTGTACCGAATATTTGTTTATACCTATATGTTGTGTCATTGTACTGAAAATATGTTGAATTTAATCAAAGTTTTGCAGCCAACATGAATTCATTTTTCGGTAAATTTGTATAATTTTGAATTAAATTCCATTTTTTGTTTATACTGTTTAGTGCCAAATCTGTAGTAATGTCGTAGGAAATACGGGGTACAATGTAAAAAATTCGTGGAAATTTGTTAATTTCATTAAAAAAAAATCCGTACCGTGTAATCATGAAATTATCAGTTTAGACGTTGTATCTTTATTCACAAATGTCCCTACAGAATTGAAAGATCTATATATCTACTTATATGTTGTAAAATGTCTTGTGTGAATTACCATGTTAAACTGTTATTGTAGTACTAGGAATGACTTGTTTTGATATGATTGGTGACACCTGGAAATCTCTAGAATATTCTCTAACCAGAGCATTCTGTATATACGCATTATCGCATATAAAAGCCCGTTAAAGCAATTCAGTCTCTCAGAGAGTGCCCTGCGCCGGTGCACGATATAAATATTTACAAATATAGATAACTATGTGTGTGTAAATAAATAGTTTTACTGTTAATGTTAATTAATTATTCGTGTGAACATTATTATGACCATATGAAACGGATCAATTATTATCAGCTAAAACTATTATTAACTATTGTATTGTAGTTGTTGCATTAGCTCTATTTCTGCCTCTTATTTTGCTCGTATAAATTATACTATTTCTAAAATTGTTTTCATTTTAACCCAATTTATATGTACAGTCGAATTTTTTGATCTTGTCCGTTACGTCATGAGTAATGTCAGTACGAATCGATTCATATGTCATGTTGACGTTTCTCTCTAATGTACGTTAAATGTCGGTGATGAATATTTTACGTACACTGGCTTGCAATAAAATCTCGTACACCTAGTTTTGCCTATATTGATTTCACCTTTTTGTGACATTTCTAATTTGACGTTTCATTTTCAAAAGTATACTACTTTTATAAGTCACCATAACCTCTATGCATAGTGCGTTACATCTGTCAAATCTAAAGTCAGCTTACATTGAAAAATAATCTTTAAAAATTAACTTGCTTGACATTAAGGTGTACGAGATTTTATTGCAAGCCAGTGTACATCTGTGTTTAGTTACGCTGTTAATGACGTAACGGATAAGCTCCAAAAATTCGACTGTATGTTATCACGTCCATTGTTCATATACATGTATGTAAATCACCAAAACAGTGTATACCATAAAAATACTCTGCTATTATGTTAGCGGTCTAATCTTGAAAAACTCCGAAAAACGAGTTATATTAATTGCATCAAAGAAAATCAATAAAAAGTTGTAAATAAATTTAATCATAAAAATACTATTGCTGTAAAAACTTTGCCACCCCCTTGCACCAATCTAGGCGTTGAAAAACTCAGAGAAAGATGCCTCATTGAGCATTAATATAAAGTAATTTCAAGTAAATTGGACCTTGAAAAATATTTTCCATATCAACTTTGTCGCCCCGTTCCGTTAGGACGGCTGATCGGAACTAAGTAGAGCCGTTTTCTGGAAATCTGTACCCATGCGTTAGAGCCGCAAGGGTAGCGAGAGCACAAATCTAAATCTAATGTCAGTTTCGCTCCGACATGTCCTCTTGGTCGACGTCAAATCTTATTCATATATATGTATCTACATTGTATAATCGAAGTAAAAAAAAATAACCCAAAAAACTTGACTGCATACTTTTCTGTTACATTGCAATAATTCACGTACATATTTAACATATTATATAAGACTTAATATTAAACGTAGGTAATCAATTATCGCCGAAGCAAAGTCTCAAAAGACATTTTTAATTCACCCCGATTATATGTATATACAGATCATTTACAGGGACTAAGTCCAGCTAGAAAAGAGATAGATCTAGAGTGGGGCGGTTGTAAAACATATATGGAATTAACGCAAGCGTGCTATTCCCCCTTCCTCGCTGCAATAGCGAGGGCATTCGCATACATGAGCGATCTACTTCCCACACTAGCCTAAGTACTACTACTAGGAAGATCGAAACTTATCGCAGCGAGAAAGGGGGAATAGCACGCTTGCGCTAATTCCGTATATGTTTTACAACCGCCCCACTCTAGATCTATCTCTTTTCTAGCTGGCCTTAGTCCCTCTAATAATCTGTATATTATGTCCATTACAAGATATCCCAGGATTATCCTTATACAAATAAAATAT
This sequence comes from Holotrichia oblita, assembly GCA_023690525.1. Lineage (NCBI taxonomy): Eukaryota > Metazoa > Arthropoda > Insecta > Coleoptera > Scarabaeidae > Holotrichia > Holotrichia oblita. Next base: position 87,551,543 of record CM043019.1, on the reverse strand, counting down.
TTTATCCTAAAATGAAGGCTCTCTGTCGCAAGAAAACAACATTTTAATTGTCACTGATGACCCAAAAGTTAGTTTACTACAATATTTCAGATGTCCTATATTATAAATTAATAGTTTAGTAAATAATTAGGTTTTTATGAAAAATGCACACATAACTCATCGATACTTATCCAGTGTGCCATGAAAAATAAGCGTTCTCAAAAATTTATTGTTAAAGTCTAACGCCAAAGTCACACTTCGTCGTTTGATGCTTGTGAGTTAATAATTATCCATTAAATATATAGTTCAGCGCTACAAGCCATTTAGGCCCATGGCTCCGTTTTCTATTTCTTATTTCCTCCAACTTTATTCACAACGGCTCTCCATCTGTCTCTGTCCTTTGTTCCGCTCCTCCAGTAGTACACTCCCAACTTCCTCACGTCGGTCACAACCGCATGCAACCATCTCCTTTTTGGACGTTCCCTTTTCTTCTTTCCGCCAGTCCCTTCCTCCAGCACCCGTCTCGCATGTCTAAACTCCGGCATCCGACCGACATGTCCAAGCCATCTCACCCTTTGGGTCTTAACGTTAGTCGTTATAGCTGGACTTCCCAATATCGCCTGTATCTACGCGTTTGTTCTTCGTCTCCATCAGCCATTTTCCGTCCGTCTCTCCCATATTTCTAATTTCTCCTCTGTCTGTTTTGTCATTATCCACAGTTCTCGCGTACATCACCGTGGGTCTTACAATTATTGTCTTGTACAGACGCAATTTTGCAGCTATAGAGATCATTTTTGACTGTTATGGGCACCTAGCGCTCTACTCACTTTCCTAATTCGTTTATGGATTTCCGGCCTCTCATCGACATTACCTGTTATTGTGACCCCGAGGTACTCGAAACTATCTACCTTCTCAAATTTATAAACCTTTCCTTCTGTCTTGATGGTGATGACTGTATCGTTCGTGTTATTTTTTCCCATTTCCATGTATTTTGTTTTTGGTTCGTTTATTACTAAACCGTAGCTTCTAGCTTCTTAAATACTGATTTCAATTCTGTCCTAGATCTTGTGATTATGGTCAGAGGATCTGCATATACGAGTATTTGACAGCGCCGTTGATAGATTATTCCATTAGTCTCGATTCCACTCTCTCTCAGGATTGCTTCTAGAACAAAATTGAAAAGCACCGTTAAATGCCTTTACATTGTTTCTGTAAAGAGCAGCGCCGTTCATAATAACCCTTTCAGCGCATTGTGCAAAATACTACTACTACATTAACTGTTTTATTTGAAGGCACGAATGTATTCAATAACAAATTAGAATATAGGAAAATATAAATCAAAATACTTTTCATGAAAGTCCTATTAATTTTTAATAGTAGGTACTAATATCTATACAGATTATACTTCATTAAAGATATAACCTTACTATGACTGTCCGGTTTATTAATAATTACACTGAAAAGCAAATAAAAGTATGATTGTTGTAGTATGTAGTATTATTTGTTTTATTCGATTTTATCACTACGCATATTGACAGTGATTTTTTTTATATCTTTTTTCTCCTTCGTGCCGCTCGCCTGATTTTGCCGCCCCGTGCAAATGCACGTTCTGTCCTTCCGCATGGAACGACACTGACAAATAGTTAAAATGGATAATAATAATGCAAAAAATGTTTACACAAATCTAGAAATTCTTTCCATTCAAATGTATTTGAATGCCATTATTCATAATTGATTGGATACGTATTTGGTGTTAACAATGGAATTTATTTATTCACGTATACCATGCTGAGACGTTTGCGAAAAATGAGCACATCCCGTATATTTTTAATTTTATTTCCTACTTAAGACCAACGGTGTTATATTATACTATGATGATATAACATACATATATTATGTGAACATGATTACATACAGTGTGTAAAGCCAAATGGAATAAATTCATTATTTCGGTTACTGTACATATTTATAAAGAATCCCGAAACACGTCAAATTTAAATTATAAATTGACATTTTTCAACGTAAAAATGCGATCCCTACCTTCAACCCCCTTCGAATGACAGCTACAACTTCCATTTTTTTAAATAGGAAGTCTAGGCTTGTGATATATCGTTTGAAAGGTCTCTTTATTCTCTTTTCAAAAATATTATCGTCTTTAAGTTTGTTGTAACAATTAAGATAGAATAAACTAAAATCACGTTGTTATCGAAATTCCCTACAACATAGGCAAAAAATGAGATGTAATGCAAAATGTAAAAAAAAAGTGTAAAACACCAAAAAGAACTATGAATGTCAACGAAATAGATGTTCAAAATGTTCACCATGAACATAAAATTTTTGAATAGAGAATAAAGAGACCTTTCAAACGATGTATTACAAGCCTATACTTCCCATTAAAAAAATGGAGGTTGTACCTCTCATTTGAAGGGGGTTGAAGGTAGGGATCGTATTTTCACGTTGAAGAATGTCAATTTATAATTTAAATTTTACGTGTTTAGGGATTTTTTTTATAAATATTTACAATAACCGAAATAATGAATTTATTCCATTTGGCTTTTACACACTGTATGATTATGTATGGTGCTAACTATCACATTATCATTGTAAATGAGAAACTGTTGAACAATTTATTATGAAATTAAACAAGGGAAATTATTTCTTGATATAAAACACCAAATACGGAATCGGACTATAAATTGTAGGGCGTCTAGAAGTGTCAGGATCGTCACCTGGAAAAAACAAGGAATCGCCTTTGGTTGATACCAGACCAAGCAAGACGAGCAATTCAAGACAATGTACTACAAAAAGAGACAAGTGCGGTTGAATTCAAGAGTCAACAAACTGGTGATGTTGGTAACTTGCTACAACCCGCTATCAACCGATTTTGTTGAGGAGTACAACGACTATAGTTCTAGAAACTTTGCTGCTCTGCCGGATCTGTGACTATTTGGAAGATAGCCGTTTTATGGCTAACAATCACTTCGAATATAGACCTGAACATTTCACAACACTATAGCTCTTCAGGATCACGAATATCGTGGCTACTGCCTTCAATAACGAATGACAGTCATGATATTCCTGAATCTGGAGAAAGCATTCGACAAAAAGATGAACGTACACGGCTTCCAGCCTTTAATCCTAGACCATACATCAAGGATAAAAAATTCAGCACCGTTATGAACGGAACAGAATTTTCAGAAAGGCAGATGCTTTCTGACGTTCCAAACGGTCCGGCACTCAGGCCAGTACTGTTCAGAATCCATGTCGCAAACATCCCCAAAACCGACCGACCACCGAGTGCTCAGCGCCATCTATGGAAATTACACTGTCATAGTAGCTATTTCAGTCCCGATATCAACTCGGTTAGGCGCAGCTGGATCGAATCGAAGGGTTTTTTTCCTCGGTCTATGATGAATCCAAAGAAGATCTCAGTTCTATGGGTAAAAGTTAACTAAAGCGGGGAGATGGAATACCAGGGAATGATCCTTATAGGAAGCTGACTTTTGCCAACGATCTGGCAGAGCAAGGAACAAGTAAGAACAAACAAAGAGACCTAGAGCAGGCGCGATCGCACATCCTTACGGATAGAAAATCGCATTTTGCGACTAATATTTCACGTTTCCACACGCGTCCTGTTTGAAAAAGACACTCGCGAGTAGCAACTCTACAATCCATAACAGTCACCTAAAAAATCACGGGTGTCCAGCAAACATCGGGGCAAACTCGAACACGATCTAGTAACGGGCCACCGAACATTAATTCTATTTCCTAATTTATTATTTTACGCATTCGAACTCCACCTTTTGTAGAAGTTGATTTATTTAAGAAATAAAAGTGAATAAATCCTTTAGTAAATACAAACATAATTTAATCCTTAACTTGCAAGTTAATGATTATTCACTGCCTACAATAAATAATTTCTTGCTAGTATATACAGTTTGTGTATGAAGAGTATATCAAACTTTCTTCCGCTCATTCCGATTCGGGCGATTTCTTTCGGTCAAGGTATTCGAAATACTCAACTATAAATCTCAAGGGACATTTACGAAAACGACCAAACGGGCATAAGCTGAAGACAGTTTGATAAGCGCTTCAAAGGGGAAGACATTACTTAATACACAAACTGTACATCAAGCGTGCAAAAGTTTTCTTAACTCAGATGTAAAGTAGTTGTTTATACTTACAAAGAATTACCAATTCTTAATTATTAGTTTGCCACACAGCTTCATGCCCACGAAATGACAAAGGTGTCCGGTTAAAGCATAAATGTAATAGTGGAGTCCATTCGTAAAGTAGAGAATAAATTCAATAAAAATTAAAAGGGGAGTTTTACAAAACAAAACCTGCACCCGTCGATTTTTATTTGTAGTTTCGACTTTGTTTCCGTGAGGCTGAGATGTATGTATAGTGTGTATCAAAAAATAGATCGAACGTTATCGTTATTTTTTTAATGTAATGAGAATTTGGTTACATAAGGAAATTTTGAAGAAAAATTATCTTAAAAATTATGGTAATGATTTTGTGAATGAAATTCCGTCAGCCGATGAGGATTTTCAATGTTCTAATAACGACAATTTTGCTGCCTCATCAGCATCTCTTGAAGGCACTATATGTAGGTACATATGCATACCAGAGAGCCAATATTTTCTCACCACACATATCCGTTATTAAGCAAGGATAATAGAAAACGAGAATTTTTATTACAATTTACATCATTTCATAAATAAGTGGTAAAATGCTGCTCAGTTTAGTTAAATGTTGATATACTATATGTATAGCTACAAAGAAGTGTCATATATTAGTTTTCGTTTCAAAATAAAATGTAACGTAACAAATGAAATAATGTAAATTGGAAAAGATTTGCGTAAGAATTAGGCTACGAATTGAGAATCGCGTATTAGAAATCAAGAACCAGGTTAGGAAATGGAAACCAGCTTCAACAAATGACGATTTCTGACACTATCAGTAAATACCTACATAAATATAAATTGAACTATGGTGTAATAACTCCTTGTTAAATGATTATATTTCATCAAAGCATAGAAAAATATATTTTGAAATGAATTAGAATTTTTTGTCATTAATTACGTTTAGAAAAAAAGGAAATATTGGAAAAAAATTGACTCCAACAATTATAGCTCGACAACCTCAGAGGAAGAGATAACAGAAAAGAATTAGAGCAACAACAAGAAATAATAAAAGAAAAAGTGGAAGAGTCTATACTGCAGATCAAGATAAAAAAGCAAGCCGAGAAGATGATGCCGCGCCGGAGACGATAAAGTGGTTAGGGATAACGTAATACTACCGATATATAAGAATAAGAGAGAAGAGAAAACTACAACAAGATAGAGGAAAGACAAAGAGCGTTTAGACCAGGAAAACAAACAAATGAAAACATATATATAATGAGAAATATAATAGAAACAAATCTGGAAGATGGGAAACATTCATCGACTTAAATTCTGCGTTTGAAAACTCGTGAAGAATTGAACGTACCAAGCAACCTGGTGAAAGTTATCAACAGTACACAAACATCGCAACAATTTTGTATTAAAAAAAAAATAAAACATTCGAAGACAGAGAGACAGTCGAAGTGCACTACTGTTCATATTGGAATAAATAAAATAATAAAAAAAAATAAGACACAAAATGAACCAAGCAACAATTGATTAAATAATCTATAATCACTAAGATTATGTTCAAATGACGTCGTCCTCACAGGAAATACCAAAAATACAATGCAAGAACTAGTTAACATATAGACCCAACAGATAGAGAATATGAAAATGGAGGTGAATGTAGACAAAACTAAAGTAATGATATGATGTGAGATAGCACACGAATTAACAGAACATATAGGGAACTTAAAACTTTGCGATTTAAAATTTTACAGATAATGATTTCGTACTACGTGCTTTCATTTTAAAATAATTAATAAATTAATTTAAAATAACACTTCGTCTGATTACACTGGAAATCCATATTAAGTTCCTTATTTCAAATGGAATTATCTAAGTTTTTTTGTTGATTTGTATTGCTGACGCAAATCTAAGACTACTGTCTAATAAAAAAATATATTTTTTCTTCTGTAATGTATTTCATTTGCTATTTTGCTTGACAGATATACACTACCTATTAGAGCTGTTGCTCGAAACCGGGTACCCGGTGTTGGGTAACGGGTACTCGATATTGTTAACAACGGGTCTGCCCGGTTTCGGGTAATACCCGATTCTACTCGATTTCGGGTAACCGGATTTCAAGCATTCGTTTTCAACCCAAAACCGGGTATTACCCGAAACCGGATATTAGCCGAAATCGAGTAGAACCGAGTACCCGGAACCGGGTAGTACCCGAAACCGGATACTCGATTGTGCAACCACGTATCCGCGTAACCTGGAACCGGGTAGCGCGGTGGACGGGTACCTGGTTTCTGAAAACGACGGGTTTCGACAGCCCTACCATCTATATGTACTATATTTATAATACAAATACAATATGAATTACTTTGACATTCAAGGATTACTAAGATTTTAAATACCGTAAACCGAGGTGACTTTGTGACAGAGTTGACACTTTTAATAATTTTTTCAGTTCTAGATTTTTAGCTGGAAGCTCGAATAAATAATACGAAGTACATCACATCATTCAGCTACTAAACAATGACTATGTGAAACAAAAAGCAATAGTAGTTTAGCCAGAATTTTGATGTATACTTGTCGCACATTTACCCCATCGCTCGGGGTGACTTTGTGACAGCATTGGGCTTTCACTAGAACACAATGTCACCTTTCTGCGAGGAGATTTTGGAACATTATAATCACGTAAATGTATGCCAGGCTCCTAACATCAATATGTCAACCCAAATAATAAAAATTACCGTTTTGGCACAATTTATTTATAGAAAATGTAAGAAAACAACGTAAATTAAGATTTAAATGCAAAGTATTGTAATGTATTCCATACCTAAGCAAAATCGAAATTATGAAGCACATAAAATCTCCACCCTATTAGTACCAAAAAGTGTCACAATCTAACCTCGATATTAGTTGACATTTCATTTCGTAGAGCATAAGTACCTACTTTATTTTTAAGAAGAACAGAGACGCGATGGCACTTACTGCTTCTTAATAGATCATACTATAACACTATCATATGCAAAAATAAATAAAACAAACGGTTCAAGTAATTCAAGTTACACAAGACAAAGTATTGCAACTTTCTGATAAAGTAAGTGCTTATCTGCCTTAAAAAATATGAGTGTTGCAAAAAATCTGCAGAACGACCGCGAGACATAATAGGTGACTCTGCTTCAACCTTTTACCGATGCGTGTACGAGGGGTTGCTACAATAACATAATAAACAGAGATGTAAGAATGACTTTTTCAAAGTCGCCTGGGTGCCACAAATTCACCTCGTTTTACGGTACATTAAAAGACGTATTTTTCAGACTTTCACTAGGAAAGCACAAACTCGAAAACCATAAAAGATAGAAGCTAGTATATATCCAATAATGAATGGTACAGAATTATTAAGTGTATTCAAAAATGCAATAATGTATAGGAAATTCCATAAAAAAAAAGTGGCTGTGTATACGGAGACATAATTTCAGAGGTCGATTTGATGCACTGTGTTTCAGCTAGTAACATGTCAAATATAAAGGTGGTCTTCACCTGCAATGTTTCCCAAAACACAAAGTTTTTAACATATACACTTATGGACAAAAGTCTACATTCAGGTAAAAAAGTCGCTTGTTGATGAAAAACGATTTCTTTCGCCACAAATCGATCATTATCGACAAGAATAGCTTAAATGTGGTGTGTTTCTCTAATAGGTGTATTATGAACAAAGCTACAAGCATTGAAGTATGCATGGAAAAATTCACCTCTCTTTTGTGGTGAAAGTTGAATTAAATTTATATCACTAAAAGAAAGATTATGATTTGATCATCCAACATCCAAAATTTCAATTGATTATCTGCAATCATACTCATCATACTCTTTCTTTTAGTGATGTAAGTTTAATTCAACTTTCACCACAAAAGAGAGATGAATTTTTCCATACGTACTTCAATGCTTGTAACTTTGTTCATAATTAACTTATTACAGAAATACTTCACATTTAAGCTGTTCTTGTCCTTAATCATCAATTTGTGGCGAAAGAAATTGTTTTTCATCCTCTATTTGTAAAACAAGCTATTTTTTTTACCTGTATGTGTATGTAGACTTTTGTTCATAAGTTAACATTGTAGTTGACCGTATTTTCGAAAGAAAGTTGAATAACTCAAAAACGGCTGGTTTTTGTTATAGAGTATCTTAACAAATTTTCATGCAGAATTGTACCTATACCTACCCGATCTAAAAAACTTAAAAAATATATACAATGCTTATTTAAGTTAAGAAAGTTGACGTACAGAGCCAGTAAACCGGAAGTGACACAAAAGCCTAGGTAAATAATTTTGCTAATGAGATCGGATGATTATATCTAACCACAAGTTTTTAGAATTGCAGGATTTCAGAAATATATTGAAGTTCTCACGAACAAGTTCCGTGAATAGAGTTCTGTTTGCTGCATTTATATACAGGATATAAATGCAACAAACAGATTTTTCTCTTCGACGTTCATTTCGTATCTATGTAAACTGGATTCACACAGTCAAGTAAAGAAAACAATTCATAATTAATATATTTCATTTACATAAATTACATTAATGTTCATAAATACATATTTACAACGCCTATGCTATTTTTTTGCTTGATGCTCGGTAAATACGTTTTCGGTTCTATTTTATACATAATAGATGCCACTTCTGTGTACGATATAAATGTACAAATAGTAACAATTCAATGTACACAATCGTAACTCTTCTAAAACGTAGTAACTGTATAGCAGGGTCTAATTCAATTATCAGGGACTGTATATATGTAAACTATAATCTTGCCCATAGCTGTATGCATACTTTTCTGTGTATTCATCTGATCAACAGTTTGGGAGAAGTACGAGGGGTAAGGGGTACGAAACGTACACCGCGCTCACGGCGCCATTGCTATGACGCGCCACTTGTCTTGTGTTCTCGCTCAGTGACGACCGCCCAAAAATTTGACGTGGCTACTACGTATAGCCCTATTACCCACTCCGATCACAGCAAGCTGGTGACGAGCAATACGTAACTGGTAAGTACCCAGACGAAGAATAATAACATTCGGACATGATGAAAACCCTTCGAGGGTGGTGTTATTTAACGAATTAAAAATAAACAGTGTACAGTTCAGAATGTGTAGCCCATATTTCGCAGTATTTCTCGAAAAGGTATTGAAAATGGCGTCATATGTTGATTCTGTTATAAATTTAGATTGTGAGTGATGTTCGTTGTCCATTAAACAATTCTAATCAGTTAGTTTCGAAAAAAAAGTGTTTGTAGTTGAAAACATTGTGCGTGCAGGAACGTAGATTATTTGTATTGTCATCCTGATTACGAATTATGACACTTCTACTTATATTTTGTGGTTAGAATATATGTCAGTTTGACATTATTACGTTTCCTAAAATGTTAAATTTAAATAAATATTAAAGTTGTTTCCAATAAATGTCATTAACAGTGTTTAAATTATGCTATTAATTTAATGAAAAAATGAAGGAAAGGATTGTTAAAGTAAATCTAAATTCAAAGTTAGATAATATGAAAAATAACTTTTCTTGTAGGTTGTCCACTATAAGGTCGATGGAAGGAATAGTGGAAGAAAATGGGTCTGTTGACCCATTAGCACCATCACCTGATCCACCAGTGGCCATTGTATCTTCGGTAGGAGTAACTAACAATCAATCCCATCTGATGACTGCTACTAACATAGTACAACTTACTCTGCCTCAGACACAAGCACAGGTAGGGGTTTCGACCCCAAAACTGTGCACGTTTCTGCATGATACTTATTAAAATTTTACATTTCAATTCACCAGTCATGTGCATGACCATACTAAACAATAAATTAGTTTATATAAGTATTTCATTCTAAATACATAATTACTCATATGATGTTCATGTTAGTATTTATCTGACATTTCAATAATGAAATTCATTGGTATGTGCACACACATAGGTACTTTAATAATATTTCATGCTATTTTAATAAGCCAAATTTTGATTTTGGTATTTACAAATTTGTATTGTTGATATTTGCCATAAGTATACGTATTTACACAAATGAAGTAGTGTCTCGTGGAAAATGTGACATTTGTTTATTATAAAATAAATATGACAATTTAAAAAGTTTTTTAAAATATTTATAAACTATGTTAACTAGAAAATGTTCTTGAAGTGAATTAGTAAATTTTTGTAAATTATTAGCTTTGATTGACTATTTTGTAATGTACAGAATAAAGTTTTCTTTCAACACAAGATTATGTTTGTAAATCGTATCTTGTGTTTTTAAAATTAATTAGGGATATTTAAAAATGAGTAATCAATTGCAATTACTCTATGTGGCCATTTATACCTTGTGTAGGGCATTATTTTTCATAATTCTATTTTCCAAGATTTGGCTTATTAATGTATAAAAGCACCATCTTGCACACAATATTTTAAATTTATTGATGAATATTATGTAGAGCTAAATATGATTTATTTCACATTTATAGGTACAGTCAGTGATACAACCTAATCAACAATCAGTTATACAGACAGCAACAAATCTTCCACCAGTACTAAGTAAAGGAAACGTTATACTTGTTAGTAAACCAAATTCAGTTATACAAACGGCGCAAGCAAATTTACAAACTCTACAGGTTAGTATAATAACATATATATTGTTCAAACTTAAAGTCAACAAGTATAAGTTTATTTTTTTAAATAGGTAGTTGATGCACCTAGTGATGATAGTTTTTCAGAAGAAGAATCTCCGAAAAAACGTAGAGATTTGTTGACAAGGAGACCATCATATAGAAAAATATTAAACGATCTTGGAGGAGGCGAAATAGCTGGTACGTAGGCCATTGCATGTGTTTGTTGTAAAACTACTTATTATTGACTGTTTTTATATCTAATTGGATTTTTTAAATTGGAAGCATGACAATTAAATAGAATGTGCAAGCAAAGCATTGCTGAAATGCATTAAATTTCTATTAAAAGCATCATATAATACAAAAACTATTATGTGTAGAGCGTTTCGATTTTAATAATTTATTATACCTTAATTTTTTAATTTTTTTTAGTTCAATTAAAAAAATTTCAAATTCAAAAGTAAATAGTCCTAAAAGAAACGGCATTTGCCTAAAATTGCAAAAAAAAATTAAGAATTCTAATTTAATTACAAATATTGTGTAGACATACAATTATTATCAAATTGATATCTGCTATTTAACCTTGATTTTCTTTATTTTGCATGACGTTTGCTTGATACATAATTCTATGCAAAATAATCCAACTATACTTGAGAATAATTTTAGTCCTATCTTTCAGCTACAGCTACATATAAGAAACTTTTTCTTTTAGACAAAAGAAATTTAGTACTACAACAAAAAAATTCTATCATAAATAAAATGTTAATGTTTCTAAATTTTTAAGATCGCTCTTACTACTTTACCTGTGATTATCTTGTTAGACGTTAACATTGTCAATAATATTTGAAGGTACCCCTTTCTTTATTTTATAGATTAGAAAATTGTAATTTCATATCACGATTGTAAAGCTCAGACGTCATATTACATCTTGTAGGAAGTGCTAGCTCCTGTGAAAAAGATGCATTAGGATAGTTCCGTACAAGATGAAAGTAGCATGAAATATGTTTCCAGCCGTTCATCTGATTTTAATGATTCTTTTTTCATTATAGATCGATTTCTATAGAGTTTTGTTACTTTTTGTCAGATAGTTTTGATGATATAGCGAGCGTTGAAATGGCAGTGTATTTTGTACTGATATTCGCAATATCCTTGTCGATCGAATGCGCAATAACGATTAATTGAAATTGAATTTAAACAGTGTCATATTTTCTTAACATTTTAATTCTTGGTTCAGTTTATAATCTGTATTTTTACAGAAGATACTCATACTGTAAGTACATGTTTCTAATAGCATCATTTTTTACACAGTGATCGGATAAAAGTAACTATCCTCCTAAGCTCCTGTACCTCGCACAAGCTGCCAAAGCTAAACCTAAAACCTCATTCACAATATTTTGTAAGTGAAAATGAAATGAGCAAATGCATAACTCCATCAATAAAAAAAAAAGATTTAAATTGCATGAACGGTTTGAAAGAAAACTCATTCAATTCAGATATATTCGTTATTGGCCGTTTTTAATTTTTCTTACCTCAGATATATTTTTGGTTGTACTTCAATTTTGCACAGCAGATATTTATATATTGAAGCGAGAAATATGTGGGTTTGTTTTTAAAACCATTTGCTTGTTTTAATGGAATAAATATGTAGTTCTATAAAAATTAATACGATTAATTACAAACTTCGTTGCTATGCATGACAACATGAAAAAAATAGCATAAATATTAATTTAATTTCATACCATAGAAGCAAAATGAAAGAACATTTTACCTATAATGACGTAATATATGATTGTCAGTGATTCAGTAATTGCTATTCAAAACAATGGAAGATAAGCCAATGCTACTGAAATAGCCTTTGTGCCACTCGGATCAATGATCAAACATAGGTAGTTCACCGGAACTGCAGCGATCGATTATGGGAACATTATAGCTAGGAATGATCTGAAATTTTGGCACTATACGAAAATCGATAAGGGCCATTCGCCTAAAATATTTTCAAGATGGCGGCGCTCCGGGGTATACCGGAAGTAAGCACCAACTTCGTAATTTTAAATGGAATACCCTGTATATTGTCACGTTTTTAGATTCTGCGTGAATTTCTAAATATATTTCATGTATAATGTCATATACCTAAGTCTAACCCTTTTTGACTTATTTACATTCTTATGCTAAATTTGACGTTTGCAGACAGATAATCAATTGCACTTTTTCCAGATACGAAGAAGTTAAATATAATATAAATATATAATAAATTTAAATAATCATATTTATAATTGTACGTAGAATCTAAAAACGTGACAATATACAGGTTATTCCATTTAAAATGACGAAGTTGGTGCTTACTTTCAGTATACCCCGGAGCGCCGCCATTTTTTAAATATTTTAGGTGAATGGTCTCCATCGACTTTAGTATAGTGCCAAAATTTCAGCTCATTCCTAGCTATAGTTTTCCCACAATCGATCGTTGCAGTTCCCGGTAAACCATGCTGCATAATTTCCGAAGCTGTGTTCAGGTAGATTTATTTACTGCGACAGTACTTTATTAGAAATTTGACTTACATTTATACTTCTAAATAAAGTAATCTATAGACAACAAAGAAGAAAATGAAAAGCATCATAAAAAGAAAAAAACTACTTTCAGATTAAATATGTTTGGCTTCCAGTAGTAATAAGCAATGTCAACAGCAAACTTAAATCAGAGAAGAAAATAAATTTAAAGGAACTTGTGGAGCCAGTTACCAGTAATAATTCTTACGCCATTTGTCTGTAATATATAATTTCGGCAAAGAGGAGCAAGTTTCAGTGCAGTGTGCGGAGAACAACGTAGAGGGTACAGGCAGCCGTATTAAGGCGAACATTCAGTAACGTTTACGTACTCACATCACTTATGTTCGTGAGTTTGATGAGTGAGTATAGACGATACGAAGGCATGAATAAAGTCATAACAAAAAATATATTATATAACGTGCCGAAACACTTACTGTTTTAAGAAACTTCCATGAAATCACCAACTGAATGGCATCTATCAAATATTTGAACCATTAAATATGTTTCCTCACTTGTTTCAGTCAAATGAATACGGCGCGCGGAATAAATATTTTATAATGATGAAAACGACCGTTCCACATCGAGTGATGTTAGACAGTCGGACCCCCTTATCCGCGGTACATACTTTCCAAGCCTTACCGCGGATAATAACGAACATCTACCAATTTTCGTTTAAATGCAAGTATGTACACTAGCGATGAGTCGGATTCGTATGATTCGTACAATTTATACGACTCTCGTGTGTGATTCGTACGGTACGGATTCACTATTTATACGGATTTGTATAATCCTATACGAATCATTTACTTTATACGAATCCGTATCATTTTGGAGTCGCACCACCGCTTGATACGAATCGGAATCGGAGTCAAGTAGTATACTGGTAGCAATTGATCGTATTCGTATGATTCGTACCATTTTACGAATCTGTATAATTATACGTAACTGATATCAATCATTTACTTCATACGAATTCGTATATCTTACAGTTAGTCAATTGATACGAAACTAAATCGAAGCCAAACAGTATATTTGTTTTATACTGGTAAATTGTAGGCTATGATTGTAGTAATGTTACGAACAGTCGTATACGTATGACGTTAGTTGTTCGTGTCCCTACTATAAAAACGCCAATATGAAATAATTCTTATCGTATTTTTAGCAAGGAAGACTATTTTCATGAATGTATCTGGTATCTGTGTACTTAGGTTTGTTTATTTTACTGAAATATAAATCTTACACTATTTCGCAATATCATCAGAATAAAATCCAAACTCGAATCACTAATACGAGGAGTCATCAATGAACCGGTCTGAATCCTGTTACGATCTTTCGGTACGAATCATACGAATTGTTTATAGTAATTAGCATTCGGATCACCAGAACGATTCGAATCCTGTCGCTAGTACGGAAAGTACGGAATCATCACGAGTCGGTACGAATCATATTATACGGATCTTTAATTTTAGGAGTCATTTGGATTCGAATCACTAAAAATATTCGAATTGCCCATCGCTAATGTACACGTATGATATTACATACTTGTGTTAAGTTAATAACAAAAGGAATTCAGTCTCATTTATTTATTTTATTATATTGTAGGCTAGAAAGTACACTCGGTTGATTTAAAACCGACTCACCCGACAAGCGACGTAGACCTAACGTCGCACACAGAAACTTTCAACATTTAACTGGATGTTTGTAGTAATAAAGCAATTTGCTTATGAACAGGTAAAATAGCTACGTAATGTGTAATGAATGGGAAGATCGCTGCATAAATGTATTCTTTTTCAGATACTTTTAATACCTGCGTTATTACGTAGTATAGCGTTTGCCAACACCCATTACAATTAATGATATATAAACGCAAATAAAATAATAATACAAATCAATTTTAGAACCATAAGAAAAATTATTTATCAAAGCAGATAGACAGGAATCTATGTTCATCTTAAGTTTGTTTCGTTAAAAACTGATTTTATTCGAGACTTAATAACAAAACACAGTAAACAAATAATAATTTATTTCAAATAATAGAGAAGGTAAACGAAAAGGCAGTCAAACTGAAAACAAATTAATACACAGAAAAAACTTTTGAATTATTGGTTGGTTCTGAAGGACATTTTCTGCACCATCATGCGAACATTCATTCTCTAAAGTATATGTAATAGGGTGAATCGAAAAACGCGTTTTTTAAATACATTTTTTGTTGTAATAGTGAAAAAGGTGATTCTAAGAGTGTCCTTAATGCATACAAAAAGTAATTAGACCCATTCTTGTTTTACTGAATTCGCGCAAAAGACCTAAAGTTGCGAGCAGGGTTGCCGCCCTGAAAATATTATGTTGGCTATGATAATGGATGAGAGACCACACATTAGAGAACTTGGCTACAGGAGGATCTTTAAATCCAGAAATGAGCCATCGGCTGAAGGTTACGTAAGAGACTTCAAAATACCTTCAATAAATTTTAGTGCAAACGACTATACCGAAGTAATTGATTGGTCAATCTGCAAGTTAACACCGCCGCCACTACTGTCCACGATGCCAACTGAACACATTGCTTCTTTGTTGAAAGACAAAGCGCTATCAGCGTTTAACTACCTCAAATTCCCATGCCACATCCAGTCAGTTGAGAGGTATGTAAAACTGGTTACAGAAGTAGCAGAAAAAGTGTGCGGGCATGAAAATCGAGATGGTTATATTAGAGCTACTTTAAAATCAAGACAACTGATGCCCACATTTAATTAAAAGTTAAAACTCAAACGGTAATAATGCAAATAATGTAATAAATGTAAATAATCTTTTGCCTACAACGAACATATGCATTGTACAAAGTAAATAGTTACTGTAAATATTGTAAATAAACTTCACCCTGGTTGGTTGGTTGCGTAGGGTGGATGTGGAAATCACTTGTTAGAGTCTTATTACAAACCTAATGTGTTAAATAAACACTCATCAGATATGGAAAACGGCGTTTTTACGGGATTATAACTTAACTTATACTATAATTTAGACCTTTTGCACGAATACAGTTAAGGAATAACAGGTCTGAAAGTATTTTTTCTGGATTGGGAAAACTATTTTGAATGGTTTTTACACTATTACAAATTGAGAATAAAACTTATGGGTTTTGGCACATGTTTAAAAATCGTCGAAAATCATGAAATATCGTTTTTTTGCGATACAACCCGCAACTTTAGACCTTTTGCGCGAATTCAGTAAAACAAATATGGGTCTAATTATTTTTTGTATGTATATTTTTTTTTAATTTACCGGTATTTTGACTTTTTTGGTAGCTTTAGGCCTTCTGCGCGATTTCAAATTTTGAAAAAAAATTTTTTTAATATTTTTCATTTATAATGACGCCTATGCGCAAGTTTTCCGCGTTAGTAGAATTGTATTGCAGGAAAAAAACGCGTTTTTCGATCCACTCTAATATGTAATAGACTATTATATCTTGCCACCATACATATTCTTATTCATGTTATTTCTTAATTACATAAGTACTTAGAATTATAGTGATATTGTATGCGATAGCGATTTAACTATACATATGTTAAGCTCGCATTAAGAAATTATCGGTTTAGGAATTTATAAATGATCCCTTGCATATGAAACTGGATTTAATAGAAAAATATATTGTATATACATAGATAGTAATTTACATACGTAGTAATTTATATACAGTTGACCATACTATTACTGCTTTGCATTCGGGGGCCGCAATAAAGCATACTTTTAACGGGTTTTATGGCAGTTTGAGGCGATTCTAAATCAACCGAGTGTACATACATACAGCATTAGTGCGAGGAAGTCCAATTACTCCTGTATTGTAAGAGAAATGAGAAAATGTTATTAAGATAAAAGTTGCAGCACACGGGGGGCTATAACCTAAAAATATGTTTAACTATACAGGGTGTCAAATAAAGACAGGGTAAACTAAACTTACTTTATTTTAAATGGAACACCCTGTACCTTTGTTATAATATAGGATTTTGCTATGTTATTCAGTTTACTTTAGAAAATATGGGAAGTTTTGCAAAAATTTAATAACAAAGTTGGCACCTCCTACCGTACTACGGCTTCCACCTATAATAATTCATTTGCGCTAGAAATATTTCTAATGTGATCTCCTTTCATCAGTTATTTATTTATCGGCGTATTCAATATTTATATACAGGGCGAGTCATAACTCGAAATGTTTATTTTCTCACCTATTTCAAATGAAACACCCTGTATTTTATTATTGGAGTAAACCCCTCGCTTCACGAACTTTATTATTTATTAAACATTCCCTATAGCTAAATGTGGTAGTTTTTTAGTTATTTGTGTTTGTATAACGAAAACATGATTTGAACCAAAAACGGGTTTGTTTTTAATTGGTTCTTCGTGATGCTGAGCTAAGAAATAATAGTACCTATAGTACTACGGTTGCTGCAGTTTGTTTACAATGGAAATAGTAGCAAAACAATTAGTAGTTAAGATTTTTAAATATAGATAATATTTAAGAATCAGAATGGAATGCGAATATTGGTATTGATGATATTAACAAGCTTGAAGTTTTGATATAACAGAATAATTTTGTTGCTGTTTAGAAGTATAGATTGATATGGTTTTTGTGTTGGGAGGAAGTGATAAGAATATTTTGCTCGCAAGAAGACTTTATCATCAGCAATTCTCTAGTAAACGACAATCAAGAACAGGCGCTTTTGAAATTTTCTTGCAGCGGTTTTGTCGGACTGAAACTATGAATTATGAAAAATCTAAATGAACCAATACCGTTTAAACGGAACAATAAATGCATCTATATTATGCGCAACGGCACCAAGAGTTGACTGATGAGAGAGACCATAAAAATAAATACACAAAAAGAAATAATTCTGTAATTCATCGATGGTTTTAGCCGTTACTTTGTGACATTTTGTAATATAAAATAAATAATACTTTACTTTGTTAAACTACTTTATTTAATATTGTTTACTACAGTTTCAACCTTCTTGGGTCATTCTCAAAACAAGTCTTTAGTTGATCCAAGAAGGTTAAAACTGCAGTAAACAATATTAAATAAAGTGGTTTAACAAAGTATAGTATGTGTTATTAATTTTAAATTCTGTAATTCGTTCCTACTTTACTTTTTTTTTGTTTTTTTCAAGTTTCATAATTAAATGTTATCTTATTAACACTTCGTGTTTACTATTTTATGTCATTTTCCCATTTAAGCATCTTGTAATTCTAAAATAAATTTCACAGGTCAATCATAGCTAATACTGTTTTTTTCACTCAACTTTACGTCAGATAGTGATAATTTTAGCAATTTAGGTATAGAATTGTAATTTCCCAGCTAAGAGGGTTTTCGTCTAATATTGTTATTCAACTAACAAGAATCAAACCCGTTTTTACTTAAAATCATGTTTTCGACTTATAGAAACGCAAATAACTCAAAAACTATCGCATTTAGCTATAGGGAATGTTTAATAAATAATAAAGTTTGTGAAGAGAGGAGCTCCAATAATAAAATACAGGGTGTTTCACTTGAAATAGGTGAGAAAATAAACATTTCGAGTTATGACTCGCCCTGTATATAAATATTGAATATGCCGATTAATAATTTCTGGTGAAAGGAGAGCACATTAGAAATGGTACTAGCGCAAATAAGTTATTTTATGTGGAAGCCGTAGTACGGTATGAGACGCCAACTTTGTTATTAAATTCATACAAAACTTCCCATATCTTCTAAAGTAAACTGAATAACATAGCAAGACCCTATATTATAATAAAGATTCCAAGTGTTCCATTTAAAATAAAGTAAGTTTAGTTTACCCTGTCTTTATTGGACACCCTGTATAGTTACAAATATTTTTAGGTTATGGCCCCCATGCGCTTCAACTTTTATATTAATAACATTTTCTCATTTCTCTTATAATACAGGAGTAATTGGACTTCCTCGCACTAATGCCCCACCCAGTATGTATATTAGATATTAAAAATAATTTTTTATCGGAAAAAGAATCTTCAAACATTGTTATAGGAACCTGCTGTTTCTTTTTCTTCATATCCATGCCAATAAAAACATGACATTACATATTCAGCATTTTTATACAAATTTAACAATGAACAGTATTATAGCCACTGCCTTACACCTCGTTTATATTTACTATTTGAAGAGCTGTTGTTCATTGTAAACTTTTTGTAAGTGCCTAATATTTACAAACAATTTAAATATGTATTATACCTACAGTAATATATATTGCACTGTAGAAACATGAGTATTTTCACGAAATGTGTGAAATGTGAAATCGGTGAATAATGACGAAGTGTGTAACTAGAAAAAGTTTCGATATGTCGCATCGTCGCACCGATAAATGGAACCGTGGATAACTGAATCCGCGGATACGGGGGTTCGACTGTATTTGCAAATTTAAAATAATTCTTCGCTGAGTCTCGGTATATCAATAATGTATCTTTCAAAATGAAGTGTGAAAATGGGGATACATTTTTTTAACATTGATACCGCAAGATCTTACTAGAAATAAATGTGGGTACTTTGACGAACCATCCATCTTCCATAAATATAAAAAATGAACGAGTATACCTAATACCCATGTTCTTATGTATTACCAACTTTTAGTTGTGTAGATATTATCTTTTATAGAATACATCAATGTTATGGCAACTAATTTGTACACCATCCATGGGTCTGGTGTTGACACATGTTTTCGTCGAAAGCAGTTTTCTGGAAATTCCTAAATACTTTATAAAACTATGTTCAAGAATGTTATCAAAATATTTTCTTTATATGTATTTACAATACACTTTTCTGTACTTCCTATTTTTTTTTCCCAAAAAAATACTTATTTTTAATTTTACTGTTGAAATAGTAACAGTACAATTGTAATTGATTCTGTTATTAAATTCGAAACGCATTTTAATTATTGTTTTAAATATCCGTGTAATTTGTTTTGATTGCACACAAGCATGCTACTTCCGATTTCTTTACTTGGATAATTGCGATATTTAATGATTTCTAGTTAGTGTTTACGTCAAGTGTTGTTTAGCGGAAATTTTGTTTAGATTGAATATAATATTGTGTTAAGGTAAATAGTCATATTTGAGCTTATTCACTATTTATGTGCACCATACAAGTTAGTTGTTCTTAGTTAGTTACTCTTTTTAAATTCTATTTCATGTAATTTTATTTTAATTAAGAAATAGAATGTCCTATATATAATATCGCTCAAAGGATTTATTGTGAATATGAAAGAGCTACATTGCGACGGGTTTTCCTATTATTGTCTGTATTTATTCAAAATCGCTATTTTATTCAAATAGTACAACGTGCATTTAATGTGAATAAGGTCATAGATCGTAAATGTTGTGGTATGGGATAGACAAATCCAGAATTAGGCAAATTAAGACTAAAGCACTAAAGAACGATATATATTAAAAACATAGAATAGTAATAAAATATGGTGTTCGCAGAGGGCAAGGTTGAGCAGACATCCTCGGAGGCTGATAGTGAGTTATCCTCACATTCAATCCCATACCACACAGGTTAGTTAGAGAAAAGCATATGAGCACATAACTTCATGTTAGAATAGCCCATGCACTACATGTATGTACTAACCTTACAAAAATATCATGCCTTTTCAATATCAATTTATTTATAGCTTAAGTGATTAAACATGTTTACATTTCAAAAGAACGAAATAAAAATGATATTAGAAATATGATTACACAGCAAAAATGATTCATTACTTGTAGGTAATACATGCAGTATAAACGTTACGTCGATCGTGTGAGTTTTAAATGATGTGATTACTTCATGTACTAGCATCTGGTACTTCTGTAACATACGCTACAAAGACATGTAAGACGTTGGCATCGTATCTGCAGGACGTAAGTTTAAAATTTTACGCCACTACTACAGGACCTCCTGTATGCATTGCCAATATGAAATAAGTGTCTACTCACATTGTACTTATACAACATACAAAACTATTCAGTAAACGACGCATATATATGTAGCATTCACTGACAGTTTCTGTGAGAAGTAGTGAGAATTTGTAAACTGAACACAAATTCTAACCTGCAGGAAGTTGCTCCAGTATATTACATTAAAAGGAAAATGTATCACATCAAAAAACTCGGTTTAAAAAGAGAACATACGTTTTTGTACGGAACGATTTTAAGTATTATGCATTTATTTCAAAAAGTACAAAGTGTATCAGAAAGATTATTGTAATACTCTGCGCCTCTGTCTCAGCCTATACCAACCTAAAATCGTTCTGCACGAAAACGACTATCCACTTTCTAAAATCTGGTTTATTGTAGATATTTGAATTGGAATTGAAATTTGTTGTCCTTTAATTATATCAAGAATATCAAATTATTTTGACTAATCCTAAACTAAAACTAACATATCGTTGTCATATTGCTTATACAACTGGCCTTAAACTGGTGACTAGCATATGGCTCCCGAAGCAATTTTACATCATTTGAGAATACAATTCAATTATGGATTTAATCAAAATACATTATTTCCAATTTTAAGGACGTAGAGATATAGACTGATACCAGCCCGTCAACTGTTCTGATTGTGAGTTCAAGACCATTGGCGTAGATTTAGCTTAACTGCTTTCAACCATCTACACATCGTACAACTTTTTACGATTTTGCTATTATGTACAGCTATTCCACCCGAGACGATTGCATATCTTCTAAATATCAAGTTAATACAGATTTTCTTAGCATGATAAAAATGTAATGCGGAGAATATAGAATTATAACATTTTACGTGAATAACGTGAATAAATACTCTTTCCACTCGTGGAATAATAAAAAGGAAAACTCACTTCAGCGATAAACAATTACACCACTACAGACTGTGTAATTCTTAAAACATTCAAAACTATAACTAAGGTAAATATATTTCTCAAAATCATAGTCAATAATAATAATTCATGCCTTAGCATCCCCCTAATAGCTCTAGGCTATCAATCGTTTAATTTTACTCAAGAGAAGTGAAGAAAGCTTTCTGCAAAGCAGCCCGAAGTAAAGCTTGTGTGCGACTTGCTCATAATGGGACTTTATTGACTTTCCTTTTTCAAGTATACACGCTAACAACTTGAACTACGAAAGCCTATTGATAGGAGAGGGTGGTGGGAGTTAAAATTAAATGTATCCATTTTAATAATGTCAACTTTTTATATGACAGGAATGTCAGTGGTTATGTCAATTACTTTACGAAACCATCAATAGTTATTTACGAACCAAGTGCGTGAAATCATTTTTCGCGAATGAGTGACCAGTTTAAAGCGCGAGCCGTGCTTTATGGACACGAATTCGCGAAATGTTTCACGCACGAAGTTTGTACAATATTTTTTGTACGAGAACTATAATAATAATACATATTGTTAAATACGTTATCGTTTATGACCATACAGGGCTCTTTTTTTATCATTACACATACACTTTCCCTATGTGTAATGATAAAAAGGAAAAAGTCAATGCATTGACATAGTAGGCAACCAATTATACACCAATCTATTTTATTTTCGAAGTAAGGTTTGCGGTACCAGGGATTATAAGGCGTGGAACAATTTAAAATAAGCAAAGTAAAATAGCATTCAAAAATGTATATCGTACAGTATTTCCTCTACAATTTCACTTTTTATTTCAAAATAATAAATAGTTAATAAAAATATGACAGCTCATGGTTCTCGCTTGTCAAAATACGACTGTATTGTTGCCTATATGCAGCTATAATGCATTGTTTATAATGACGGTATATTATTCAGGTTAGGGATATATGATTTTAAAATGTCACTGAATTAATCAAGTTCCAGTAAGTACCAACTTTACTTTTACGCACTCGTGCTTAAAGTGACTTTTTACGCACGCAAATCGAATCGTGAAATGACAGGTTTTGATAGGCGAGTACAAAAACTTTTTTCTAAGTGTTATTAAAATGTCGCTGGTCGCTTATTTAGCTACTTATTAGTATATTATGACACTAGTGCATAATCACGCTTTTAAAGCACGAGTAACGAGTTTAAAGCCATGACGCGAAGCGGAGTGGCTTTAACGTTACGAGTGCTTTAAAAGCTAATTATGCACGAGTGTCATACGATATTTTTTAGTATAAATGCAACGATAATTTTAATTAGAAGAAATCAAATCAATAATTTCAATACATGATATGTACCTATATGTCATTTGACATTTCGACATTTCACTGGACTATTAAACGCTTGGGATTGGCTGTTAGCCTTTATACCATGCGATAAAGGCCCGATTATGCACGCTTATGAGTGTGTTTTAATTGGTTTATGATGCATGCATACTAAGAAATGTTTTTAGTAAAGTTGGTACTTCCTGGAACTTGATTAATTTAGTGACATTTTAAAATCATAAATCCCTAACCTTAATAATACGGTCATAAACGATAACGTATTTAACAATATGTACCTATTATTATTATAGTTCACAAAAAATATTTACAAACTTCGTGCGTGAAACATTTCGCGAATTCGTGTCCATCGCCTCGCGCTTTAAACTGATAATTAATATGATTTCACGCACTTGGTTCGTAAATAACTATTTTGTCAAATACGTCAAATGTTATCGATAAATTCGTTTGAAGTTCATTATATATACGTAGTTCACAATGTAGAAAATTATTTTCTCTACGGCTGTTTATATACATTCTGCCTTTTTATCCAATTGTATAATGGCATCAATTACCCCGTGTGTAATGAATTATTACACATTAGACCAATTCACTCGTATTTTCATTCTTCAACGGTTAGCAGGCAGAAATGATACGGTATAGACGTATATAGTGTACGACCTAAGCAATCGCCAAACAACTCATAATTGTGCTCAGAATTTAAAACGTTAGCTCGCGGTTTTGACACAATTAATTGTAATAACATTTATGTCAAAAAACGCGAGCTCACAGCATTAATTTCTGACTACCTATCATGTACCTATCCATTCTCTTTTAAGTTAATCATGCAGCCTTAGAGAAGGTATAGTCTTTAACTCGCGTATAATTTGGCTATTATTAACTCGGGTGGTTACAACGCTCGCCTTCGGCCGCGTTGTAATTCCCATCGTTGTTAATAATAGCCGTCATTATACGCTCGTTGAAGAATATACTAGACTATTTATATGAATGTATGATACGTATTCAGGGATTAGCATAACTAGACATTTTGTACGACAGTGTTGCGAAATCCATTCAGAAAGTAGTAATGTACAAATAATTATAGTTTTCCCCGTTATTCCGCTAACATAGTAAATTGACTTGAGAACGGAATGATCGTTAAAAGTTGATTTGTATTTTGTTAATTATATTTATTTTAGTCGAAGTAGGAATGTTTTAAGAATAGGATTTTTACGATCCCTTACCAAATATTGGTGTTCATATTAAAAATGGAGAATGTATTATTTCAAATAGTGAAATAAAGTATTATGGCACTATTATAATCATATACAGGATAACAACTTGAACTACGAAAGCCTATTGATAGGGGAATGGCACCTGATGGCACCCATAAACAATTAGCGTGATTTATAGCAGTGAGTTATTATAACTCACGCTAAATTCTACAATCTGATTCGTCGAAATGAAACAGTCCACTTTGAGGGAAGTAACGTTATTTGTCAACTCTAAATTAGATCACTTGTCCATTTTAACTTGACAGTTTCAATTTGTGACGCTTTTAAATCAATTTCTAGTCATTTTGCTATCAGAAACGATGAATTCAGACAACGAAAACGAATTATTATGTACACCCCCTGAGTTAAAACAAATTGCGGATACGACAATACAAAAATTTCGATAGTCTTGCTAGTTGTTAATATTGGTATAAATAAAAAAATCATCTCTGAACTTGCACCTTCGTTTTAATTATTACAGTCGTAGATAAATTATATTCAATTTGCGGTAAATACTATTTCTAGTAAAACTAAGGTTATTTGTTCATTTTTGAAATTAGGTGAAATGTCATTTTGACAGTTTCAATATGCGACACAAAAAAAGTTTTCTTAGAACTTGTACCATCGTTTTAATTGTTATAGTCGTAGATAAAGTATAGTATTCAACTCGCGGTAATGGTAATAACTCACTTGATGAATTACACCTCAATCTGACCTAACCTCATCTGCGTGAGTTATTACCTACATTACCGCTCGTTGAATAATATACTACATATTATAATTTGCACTTTTCCATTAATTGTGGATTCCATTAGGATAAAGTTTGATGGATCGGTAAAGTATTTGACATAACCACTGACATTCCTGTCATATAAAACGTTGACAATAGTAAAATGGATACATTTAATTTTAACTCCCACTACCTTCCCCTATCAATAGGCTTTCGTAGTTCAAGTTGTTATCCTGTACAGTGCGTCCATAAAGTAATGCATAAATTCTTTATTAGCTAAATAATCACTAGGTAATATTATACATTCTCGAAACTGGTTGATTTTTGATTTTAATTTACTGTTTTTTTTTTAATTATAATATAATATACAGGGTGATCCACCTTCGTGTGATGACGTCATCAGCATTTTTGTATACAACACCCCTTTTTTCAATTTCCAGATTTCCCTTGATGAGCTGATTCCAAAAATGTATAACACGTTGCTTCTGATTGATACAGGGTGGCAAAAATACAAAAATTGTTTATGGAAAGGTATTACGTTACTGAATGTAATAAACAAATTGAACGAAATTACGTAGTTATGCAATTACTATGATACACTACCAAAAACAAACAAAAGAAAATTTAAATTAAATGTTCAAATTGTTCTCCATTGACCGCTAGACAATGATAGAACCGGATATTACATTCTTCTCTAACATTCTGTAGCATAGCAGGTGTTTCGCTCTGCATTTCTTTCCTTATTCGGTCTTTTAGCTGATAGACATAGAGGATAACAACTTGAATTACGAAAGCCTATTGATAGGAGAAGGTAGTGGGAGGTAAAATTACATGTATCTATTTTAGTATTGTCAGCTGTTTGTATGACAGGAATGTCGTAGTAACGATAAACAAGTCCGAGTATTTAATCGGAGTATTCAAACGTCAAAACTGATATAGTAATCTATTAATTGATATTTTCGTTTAATTGATTTGATTTTTTAGTAATCTTCAGTTTGTCGTAGATAAAGTAGTGTATACTAACTCGCAATGATGACCATTATTCCCTCGAGCCGAGTTACTCCCTCGCCGCTTGCGCGGCTCGGTGCGTAAATTCAGCTCTCGGGAATAATAACTGGCATTATTGACTCGTTGTATAAACTACTATAATACACTTTGTCATAATACCTATACTTAACAGTGACAGAATCGTTCTTTTTTGCGTTACTACACAAAAAAATAGTACCGACATAAATATATTGTTTATTAATAAAATTTTGCTCGTTACAAAAAATATTGTACAAACCACGTTCGTGAAGACCATTTCAGAATTCGCGCTAAATCCGCGCTCGTGCTAGAAAATTGTCTTCCCGAACTTGGTATGTAAATAACTATTTTTTCGCTTAGATACTAAGCTCGAAACTGTATATTTTTCCACTTAGTTTGTTTATATAGTGAGCGAAAGCAGTAGAAAATATGTTTTCTCACTCATATCAATACCGGTTTAACAATATAGTTTATGATATCGAAGTGTTCCACGGTCCGAGGCTCTGTTCCGAGTGCATCCGGGTTTTGACCGCGTCATAGTAAAGTAAATATGTATATACGATACAAAATAAAACAAAAGCAAAAATTATAAAATAAATATACAAAAACTTACTAAAACTCGACATTTCGCCACTAATATAAGTGGCTTCGTCGGAAGCATCAGAAGGTCAGGGTAACTTGACGTGCTAGAGGCAAAAATCTCTCTCAAAGACGTCACTCTCCCCTGTTACCCAATTTTTGCTCCGGAAGAAGCTACTAACATTAATGACGAAATGTCGAGTTTTAGTGAGTTTTTGTATATATTTTATATTTTTATTTCATAATTTTTGTTTTTGTTTTATTTTTGTATTGCCATATATTTATTTTACTATGATGCGGTCAAAACTCAGACGCTCTCGTAACAATATAGTTTATATTTACAGTAACCATATACTATTAAATGAATTTTCTTCAGTTTATTTGATTGTCTATCAATTTTTACAGTTGTATAATAAATCCTTACAATAATTTATTATAAAAGTTTCACTTCTCGTAGTGCCTCAAGTGTGAAGATTAGGAGATAGATTCATAGTTAAGTTCATAAGTGTTTTACTCGGAAAGGTTTGTCGTACATATTGACTAATTTTTTTTTTGTCGCCTATTATGACACCCATGCCCAATTTGAATTTATAGCCTAACATTCTTTACATGCGTTATGTAATTTTTGCTATTTATAATACATACGAAAATAAATAACTACAAAATAACAAACTAAAGATTTATTTGCAATATTGGCAATTAAACGTACCTTTCTTTGTGAAAATCTAAAGAATGTATCTTGTGTAATTCAAGTTCTAACGCTAACAGCTTCTGTTGTGTTTCAAAATTATTAACTGCCTTTTCGCTTATTACATTCAAGTTTCTAAGGTCCGCGTTGTAATCTTCTAAATAAATGCTTACATGATCATCAATACTTCCCCGCTGAGATATTTCAAACAAAAGTTTGCCAGGTGTCAGTCGAGTAGATCTATTACTCGTAATAGTATTGTTAATTGAATATTCTCCGCTGCCAATAACTTCGTGCCACTTATCTATGGCCGGTATTAATTTTTCCAATGTTAGATTTATAATAGGATTCATAATTTTCATTTGAACATTTTTTTTCTGGACGTCCCAGCCACTATAACATGCTGAAGCGTTGCCGATTCATAACTATAGTAACGGCTTTCAGTGGATGAAGACCTTTTGCTAAAGTAGAAGACAGTAGCATTTTCCGTAACTCTGGCGTTACAGTAAAATTCTTCTATATCCATTCATATAAGTGTTGTAATGAAGCTGTGTTTATGCCTACATGTTGTAAATTACTGCAACAAACATTTTTAGTGGCCATCGAACTACACAAGTGCCCAGAAATTCCGCTCGAATACCTTCAGAATTGATTCTACATATATAAGAAAACATGAACAATTTAAAATAGTGCCGCAAATCAATTCTAAGAGTATTGTAACGATTCAAAGACGGTGTCCGAGAACGAGTTATTATTGTTTTTTTTTGAAATCCCTTCAACAATCGATATGCATTTCGATAAATAATCTGCCATCAAAAAAGCAACTCTGACTTAATTTGTTGCATTTTTAGTCTGTTGGTCATAATTTCTTTGAACGCAGATTTTCTTTAATTTTTGTAAAAAATATACCATTCAGTGTTTTTTACATAAGAGAGTCATTCTTGTCAAAAAAAATTTTAGAACCAGTTTTTAAGAAAAAAACATCAAATAAAATAATGCTTTCAATATTTTTCAGTTTTTTTTAAGTTTTTATATATTTAAATAAAAACATCAAAGGCGGTATAAATTTGATAAAAATTTTTGTTCATCAACTAAAAATATTCTTTAAAACATTAACAAGTTTGGAACAATAAATATTGCAAGTGTCTTCCTTTTATCTCAACACAGCTCACTACTCATCACCTCATTGAGCTCTATTAACTATTCCTAATTTATCAACAATCTATGACTTACTGTTTTAGTTGCTGTAAATTATCAACAGCAAGTGAATAAACTAATTGTTTCCAATAGCCTCCAAGCAAATAGTCAAACGGTTTTAATGGCAGAAATGGCTATGAGATTGCATTAAAATTCAGTGAAATAAAATTGATATTGTTCATAAAATTTATTAGAACATTCCTCCCCTCCCCCTCCCCCATTTCACCTTCTTACCTCCCTATTACTAACTCAAAAATTCTGTAGCATAGCATAAGCACATGCAAACATTACGGTTTTTATCAACAAAAATGTTATTATCTCGATTATAAGG
Organism: Holotrichia oblita; assembly: GCA_023690525.1. Classification (NCBI taxonomy): domain Eukaryota; kingdom Metazoa; phylum Arthropoda; class Insecta; order Coleoptera; family Scarabaeidae; genus Holotrichia; species Holotrichia oblita. The sequence continues at coordinate 87,522,251 of CM043019.1, read as the reverse complement.
TTGTAGATATTAACTATTTGCTACCGTTCTCTAATATCCGATTGATATATTTATCAGTCTTATACCTGATTTTAGCATTTCGTTATCTGTTTCTTCAGATGATTTCTATGTGTATCTTGTATCATAAACTGCTTTTTCGAACTGACGTTAGGTGAAGAAATTCATAGGATGCAGATCTGAACTTCAATTTGGCTATAAATTAAGTACCTACCCGTTTACAGTTTTGCAAGCCGATACATTTTCCTATCGAAACAAATATTAAATCAATATATTTTGTCACAAATACTAAAATAACTAATCTGATACAAGTGATAGCTGGTTTATTGGAAATTATTAGAATTATTTAGAAAAAAAGGACTTGGTATTTTAGTGACATCTGTGAATTAAAGTTTCCTCTAGATAGTCTATATTATGAGCTTAGAGGACCCAAAACACAACCTTAAGTGAACAAATATATACTTCACTTCTAAGAAATAGATTTATTTATTTCGTATAATTTAAATTAAAAATTTCATACTCTAGTACTTACTATTTTTAATAATTATGGATTTCACAGTTTTGCTAATGCCATACTCATTACGTTATATTTAACAACGGAAATGCAACAAATGGTTTATATCCGCCACTTTTATATGATATTACCGGAGCCAAAAATCGTACAAAGTTTTTTCGATAACTGAAATTTTATTAATTGATATTGCTAGTTCAAAACTGTACTACTGAGTACTATTTTTTAGGAATCATATCTGTACTGGATGTCCCAAGCCTTAAATACAGGCTTTTATGTTGCTCACCCCATTTCTTCTGTCTCGTCCTGCAGCAGTTCTGTAATGGCTACTACAGATGTGCAATTCTCTTAAGTTTTTTGTTGTTATTTAAAAAAATACATCAGCAATATAACAAGTTGTATGGTATTAAAATATCCAATAACAATATTTTTTTTTCTTTTTTCAAAATATCTACATATTTATATTTACGATAAAGCTTCTATTGGAGTTGTTGTATCAAGAACAATGCTAATCAAAACTGTATCTATTGTCAAATTATGTATGGGGTGTTTTATCGATTTTTTGATGTTGTTAAGCTAACAACGCTATTTCGTTTTTGGTTTGATATGTGTGTGTATGGTGTTCAGAAGTTTATACTTCCCGCCTCCATTGCTACTTCGGCGTCAGCGTCATACAGCAGTGGAGATCGGAAGCCTTCTGAGCATCTTTAAAGCGATAAGACACCCGTCTGTGTAGCCTTGTGCGCTCCCACCACGCGTAGTGTTCCCTGTATCACATACTTTTGCATGTTAAGCTTTTTATTTTGTTTCCACAGGTTGGTATTCGCGTCAAATGGTCTATCTATGTTTCCACGTGTATTTCCTAGGGACCCAATTGGCACGATCTTTATTTTATACTCAGAGTACTTTCCCATTATAAGTTGTCTTTTTCTGTGACTTTTGCATCGTAGAGACATCACGATCGTCATTGTTCTTTCCAGCTTCAGCATTACTACAAGATCCAGTTTGTTGGCTTTCAGATGCTGTGTTGTCGCAAATGAGAAGTTTTTATATATTGTTGTAATTTACTATCTGACTAGATCTCCGTCAGTGTATACGGTTACTTTCGTGTAGTGTCAAACCCTAATGATGCTCCTTTAGGGCCATGTCGTGCCTGTCAAGGTACAGCACTTTTGCGTACTTACTGCAGATAGATATTTGATGTGGTAGGGTTTCTGGCTGACCTTTACAAGCTCGATATCTGGTATCTTCAATATTTTCATTCATAATGTTGCACCTGTAGACCAGTATATTTATAACACCATCTTGCGCTGCAATGATGTGGCCCTCTGTCTCTAATCTGAGGCTGCTTGATTGTAGGACGATAAAAGTAAGCAACTTGGAAACCTTTTGCTCCTTAATAATCCTCTGGTATTTTCCGTGTATTTAGTTTGTTTGTATTGTCTTGCAATTTCTTTCTTTCAATATGGAGAACTCAGAGTATAAAAACAGTATTGAAAAAATCATATTCGGAAGAAATCAATAATTCATCAAAAGATTTAATTGACATTCGAAAATAATTAAAGAATTTTGGTTCATATTCTCTTAATTTTGGTTAAACTGTTATGAACATTACATGAGTCAACCTATCTCTTAAGATAGGATGTACCCAGTATTGCCTTTGTCTTTGTTGCCACCGTTTATAACGTCGATAGAGGAACCAAACACAGGCAACTTTTTCAACTTCCATTATGATACTGACTGAACCGCCACATTTACCGCTTCCGTGTACGGTAACCATTTTTGAAACCGCGGCGGCAATCGTGACGATATCCGCTCCGTGTGTACTAGCTCTAAAATTTAATAACACGGTAGAAACTGTAGTATTAAATTTTTCAGGTATGGTTGCAGTATTGGATTCATACCAATTGTTTCTAGTACCCCTTCTAACCACCGATGCACACAGACTCCTTGCGATAGTCAATCCAACACATTGACAAGGTTTTCTTTTACTGTCGAATGTCTTGACATACTGCGCGATCTATTAATAGATTTTCTTTAGTGCCTTTAGTTCCTGTCTTCGTTCCTCTCTGTTCATTTATATCTTGTCAGAAGGAGTCTATCTTCCTTAACACTGTTTCATTCAGTATTTTCGTAAAGAGTTTCTAATGTGTGTAGGTCTATAGTTTTCCGGTTTCTTTGAATCTCCTTTTTTAAGTATTAGGATAATTTTCCTTCTATCATCTATTGTGGTATTATAGATCTTCCGATAGGATACTATTGAATTCGCCTGCTAGTGTTTGTTGTTTGAAATTTCTTCCACCAGTACGCATTTATGCCTAATCCTGAAGCATCGGTTTTTCATTCTCGATACATTGCCCTTTACCTCTTCTTCCGTAATAGGAAAACAGCCTACTGATCGACTGAATTTTTTACAGAATTTCATATACAGGCAGATTTTATTCGATATATTTTTTCGGTTCTTGTATGATTGTTTTCCAGTTCTATGTTGTATTATTATTATTATTTATAGCACTATTTGAATAAAATTTTGGGTAGGTAGACTGTATTTTTAATTTTTTTTTTCCATCAAATTTCATATTTTAAATGGAGCATTCAGTATACTTCTGCATTTTTTGATTGTGAAATTTTTAAAATACAAAAACACGCATTTCGTAAAAAAAATTGGTTTTTATAATTACCAAATCTTTTATGAATTTTTATTTTTCATGAAGAAGTTTATAATCACGCCAGAATTAGTAGTGCTGCAAAAATACGACTGTTACGCTCTTGTAAAAAGAGAATTTTGTGGCGATTGCGATAATACTAAACACTTTATACACGACTTTTAAATTATTTGGATGAATCTATATAGTACCTATGCTCTCATATAAAACATATTCTATGCGCCCATGCTTCATTTTTATTTATTTTTAACTTTTCATAGTCTTTAGTCTTTTAGTTATTTGTCAATGTACTATATTATTGTATATTTCTTCAATTTGGATATCTTTTTCTAATTCACATACAAGGTGTTTAGTATCATTAAAATCTTCAAGACTTTCTCTTCATATAATAAAGAGTACCCCAAGGAAAGAAAAGAATACAACTTCGTATTTTTGTAATATTACTAATTAATAATTGTAAATGACATAGTTCCAAATGTAGTCTACCTTCCATTTGCTAAACTATATAGAAATATTGCTATAAATAAAAAAAGGCTGGCTTGAGACACCCGATATACTGATCATAATCGAATATTTTTATTTAGTTTGGTTATAATTGTCGTTGTTGACAAGTAACCATCTTTCGGCCATTCTGGCAAGTAAAGATGTATCTGACGCAATTTGACAGACAATTTTTCAATCCGTCATAACCGACACGTCACAACACTAATTCGAATTTTATAAAGACTATTCTTGACTTGAAACAGAAAAAATATTTGAGGAATGTACTTGAAGAAAAGTGATTCAAGCGAAAGTATGAAAATCGATCTATGTAATATAAGTTTATTGTTTGTATACATATATACCTAAGCATTATATCATGACATGCCCATGTTGTTTAAACATGGTTTTCATGTAAAATAAATGGCTACTATAATGAAATAGCATCTATAAAGTACTTTATATTGTTACAGTTATTCCAGCAGGAGCAATACAAATATCAAGTGGAGAAGGCGGCCAAGGTATTCATACTCTCACGATGACAAATTCTCCTGCTGGCGGAGCTATCGTACAGTATGCACAAGGCCAAGAGTTCTACGTTCCAGGTATTGTTTCATACTTTTCAGCATTTTCTTAAGCTAATTATTTCAATGATTATTTATTTATTTATATATATAAATATAAAATTTGAAGTTACTGCAACTAGTACAGAATATGGGTTTCTTCCTTTAATTTAAATGAAAAAAGTAGTTTTCTACGTGGCATTTCGGATGTAATTTAATCGTTCTTCAAACCTACATATAAATATATAATAAAACTTTTTAAATCTAGAAACATACTAACAAACTATATATTTATATTCGAGCCAAAATTCAAGCATTCGGCGAATTTTCCTGTCATGTATTTTGTTTTATTAAATAGAAACCACTAATAGTACTAATTATAGAAATGATTAATACTGATATTTACCACAACATTAATTTCATCCGACTGTCTGCCAATTGCCAATTCTCTTTTTTGTTTTGATTTGCAGACTCAAGAATCATCTGTCGATGTAATCTATCATTCGTGATGCTATATCATAATAAACAAACTTCAATTTAGCAAACACAGCATACTATACATAAAACCACTAACAGTCAACCTGGTGTCCCGGAAAGAATTTTTTAATTACAATAATCATAAAACATTAACAAAACTGTTTATACATAGTTGAGCGCCAGTTCTCACGACCGTCGTTTACTGCGTTAAAGTGTTCCGGGCGTTGTCGCATAGATAAGTTTACACGTGACGTTCCCCTGATCATACTGTCAGCTTCTTCAAAAGGTTGTTAAAGACTGACCTTCTGAAGAAACTGACAGCATGGTCAGCAAAAGAGTTTATTATCCCTTTTCATTTTCATCTTCATTTTATACGTTCACGGTATAGCAATATTCTGATTTACCAAATGAGATAGTAAACTTATGATTACAAACGGTACAAGATAGTAGTAAGTTAAATGGTACATTAACCGCTTGGACGGAAAATACTCTTTATGCATCAAATCTTAAAAATACTATTAGTTTACCATTCCATTATTATTTATTATGATTTGACATGCGAGTGTATTTCGACTGTCGTACTACTTGAAAAATTCGTTTTGGTAAGTACACCTTCGACTGCTTTCTTTCTAAATTTTTCTTCGCGCCGAGTCTATCTTTATCTAATTCGCTACAATATTACAAACGCTGTAAAAAAGCATTTCAGGTTAAAGGCGATTATAAGTCGACTTGCCATTCGCTGTTGGGAGCAAAGTGATTAACAGCGCGGCATCATAAAAGGCTATATGATGTTGTCTCAAAGCCATTTGAACACAATTTACACACACAAAACTACACCGCGAGAGCTGCAGTGATACCCAGACAAGTAATACAGCTTACGGAGTCACTGCAACTAAGCACCCACAACACATTAAAAAAAAGTCTCAATTAACACACACGCAAAGATCTGCAGGATCGGAGTGTGTATAAATTAAATTAGTTTCTTAGAAACTTCGTGCGTATCCAGACGCTTGATGAAGCCTTCATTCCAATAAATCAGAATTTCTTCGTGTTAATTTTCTCAGATTTCAAAAACAAAACAGCCGGACAGCTTCTTTACGTATCACAGTGTCCGAAATAAACAATGTAGACAAAAATGATTTTATGACAGAATCAATGAGTTATATAAAAATATTTTTACCTAAATGCTTGGAATGGGGAAAAATTTCGTCAGTTTATTGAAGTATCTGCTTTTTTAAAGAATAATGTTTCTTTAAATTACTGCTATTAATGTTCTTGACCACGTAAATCGGCCACTGTGTATATGCGCAGAAATGATCAACTTTGAATGTTGTATATTGCAATACTAAAATATTCATAGTAAACGTTTTCTTAACACTTAATACTTTTTATTATACAGTGTGGAAACCACTTATGGAATAAAATTATTTGTGTCCTTATTTTAGAAAATTATAAAAACGCCGGAACACGTCAACTTGTAAATTCAAGTGTGCGCTATTTAGACATACATTTGAATGCACAGGGTGATTCACACAAATCTAGCATAGTCCATGATGTTTATTTTTAATGGAACACCCTGTATATTTTTATATTTTTGAAAGCTTAACAACCTGATTTCAAAGAACTGCATACATCATCTAGGGTATATTATTAATAATACGGGGTGAAACTTAAAATTATTTATGTATAATTCCCTTCAATACATTTATCTCCAAATTTATCTTCAGTATAGTAGGAAAAATGTAAAATAAATAATACCGTATACGCTCATGGATATTGGTTTTGCTAATATTTTTTGTCATCAATAGCTAAAAACTACCTAACCCAACTTACTTATACATAAATAATTTTAAGTTTCACCCTGTATTATTAATAATATACCCTAGATGATGTAGTTCTTTGAAATCAGGTTGTTAAGGAGCTTTCAAAAATATAAAAATATACAGGGTGTTCCATTAAAAATAAACATCGTGGACTATGCTAGATTTGTGTGAATCACCATGTACATTCAAATGTATGTCTAAAAAGCGCACACTTGAATTTACAAGTTGACGTGTCCCGGCGTTTTTTATAATTTTCTAAAATAAGGACACAAACAATTTTATTCCATAAGTGGTTTCCACACTGTATATAATTTAAATATTTAGCAAGGCGTTTTTTTTACTTATGTATCTCTAATAATATTGTTTTTTACCATGATGTACATACGTATATGTACAGTAGGGCCGGGCGATACATTTTTGGTATCGGGTATCGATACTTACCGATGTATCGATTCCGAGTACTGGAATCGGTGAAGTATCGACAGGTATCGATACTTGGAAATCGATACCTTCAATCCATGCCTTAGTATCGATATCTGGGACTAATTTATAGGCATAGATTTTGTCGGCTTGATTTCAATAATTATATTCAATAACATATCTACAGTATTAAATGTACAATATTATGACACTTTGGCTTTTTTTTATAACAATTATTGTTATTGTGTGCGAATAATTACACCTACACTCATTCATTAATATCTGAGTCAATATATGAAAACTAGTTCCATAAATATTTGTCTAAAAATTATTTTTTACGATACCGTAGTTATTACCGTAGTTCGTTGGTATCGATACCTAGTTATTTATTCCTAGATATCGACTCCAATACATCGATGTGCGGGTATCGATACCGATGTTATCCAAGGTATCGGCGAATCGATACCAGTAATGGTATCGAATACTAGACGATGTATCGATACTTCGCCCAGCCTTAATATACAGTAATGTACAGTCTTCGCATTTTTAATCTGGGCATAAGGCATACCTCAGCACAGTTAGAATGAGAGAATAGATGCTTATGTATACAGAACATTTTGCGCGACTAAGGCCAGTTAGATAAGAGATAGATATATAGTGGGGCGGTTGTAAAACAAATACGGAATAGCACGCTTACGTTGCAATGCGTTAATTCCGTATATGTTTTACAACCGCCCCACTCTATATCTATCTCTTTTCTAGCTGGCCTCAGTCGCTCAAAATGTTCTGTATATTATATTTAAAACGTGAAATTAATACAACTAATGCAGAATATGGGTTTCTTCTTTTAATTTAAATGACAAACAGTAGTTTTCTAAGTGACGTTTCGGATGTATTTTCCTTAAATTAATACAAAAGATCGAATTCAAATTTTACGAATATTTATAATAATATTGTTACGGCCGTACGCCTATGATTATTCGGGAGAACTTCGAATTATAGAAAACCTCTAGAAAAGTTCTAGATTATTCGAGTATCGAATGTTCGGGTACCCCAAGACATATAAAAGGGGGTCGAGGCTGGACCGAGGGGGAGTCTATTACCGAACTTCGACAAGTGTAAATAAATATTGTAAAAGTAAATAGTGCGCGGACATAAATAATCTTTTAGTGTTAGTCAATTGTTATTGTTTTATTTGTTACTACGTTATTATTATTATTATTAGAAATAAATCGTTTTTACGAAATATCGCCTGAATATTTATTTAAACCCCATAAACGTTACAATATCAAATAATAATAATATCAAATTTAAGGATTTACATTTCTTTAGTAGTCTTTTGTGATCTTTTACATTTAAATGTCTTTGTATGGTCAGTTATAAATCGTTTTCACTTGATGTGTTTATAATTTTTTTATGTAATATATTTTCATTGCAATATCCATTTTCATTGCATATTGCTTTTAAAATGCGCGAAATTTAAAATCTAACATGTCTATTTTTTGTTAACAAAATTGTTTATCAAATATTTTGCACATGTTTTCAAATTTCAAAATTGACAAGATTGTTTCACAATATTTTTAGAGTTTTCTATTTAGAAAAAAAATTAACCTTGTCTAAGATCTTGGTTCTTTGTTTAAAAAAAAATTAGGATTTATTATATATTTATATATAGATTTGAAGAAGAATTAAAAGACATCCGAAACGTCACGTAGGAAACTACTGTTTTTCATTTAAATTAAAAGAAGAAACCCATATTCTGCATTAGTTGCAGTAATTTCACGTTTTAAAGTCTACAACTGTCAGTGTCCGAACTCATCAAGTTAAGTTTTATACATACATATTATATTTACATACATATATATTACAAATTAGCCTCCATATAGTAATATAACGTGCCATCGAAAAAAAACATAATTAGTGTAGGCTATGTAAATGTTTTTGATCGTTGCTTTAGCCACTACCACATAATGAGATTTATTATTTGACATTTTATTATAACCAATGACCAACGTTTATAACCTCAAATTAAATGTCAAGGAATAAATTTCATTATGTGAAAGTGGCTAAAGTAACAATCCATTCACATAGCCTACTCTAATTATGATTTTTTTTGATGTGTCTATACCAAAATGACTTCCTCGAATATATGAGTATATAGGGTGTCGTGCGGTACGGGATCCGTATACAAATATTGCACATTTTAATACATCTTTATGCGTTTATTCTCTCACTATTACTGTACTGAATGCGTCCAGACTAAAAATGCAAAGACTGTACGTGCTTATTAATTTGTTTAACAATTGTGTCGTTGGCGTCAACTGATATCTTTTAACTAAAATACTAAAATATTTGTTACACTATTGACTTTTTTAATTGTTGGGAGTTTTCTTATTAGAAATAAATGTTTTTTGATCGTCGCCGTTTTGAAAGAATTACTAAATTCCTTTTTTTATTATTGAAATAAGGGTACTGGTAACCTACAAGAGATAAAACGCTTATTCCAGAAAAGCTCATTAAATATAGAACATATTAGACGGAATAGTAGTAAATATAACTTAATCGACCATTTTAATATTGAATTAGCGTAAAACTATGAATTTTCACTTATAGATGTCTACCTGAACATCCACTATTTATTTTATGTTATGAAAGATAATTAAATGCAAATTCTCACTCTTTGTCGTGATTATTGCTATACCTGTGTATTTAAATCCGTTTATGTTACATTAAAACGTACTGAGGAGAATTTAACGACACAAAGTATAGGTACTATAGTTATTATAAAATCTAAAGACATGTAGCTTTTCCTTTTCTGATATTTTATTATAATCATTTAGCTATAAGCAATAATATATTTTTAGTATTAAGTAAGAACAGCAAATTTAATATGGTTTAGTTTTTATTTATTTATACTTTCGAAGTAACGAAATTGCACTACATGTATATCTATACTTCAGGACATCAAAATATTCTGTAATAAAATAAATAAAAATATTTTTTCAATCGTGAATCAATTATTGGAGACAAATAAAAATATCAACCGTGAACAGTTACAGCTACAAAGTCAAATTATCAAATTGCATAAACAAATGATATTACTATCTATGATTAACAACTAAACAATTAATGACACCGCTGTGTATGTAAAATCGACGAATAATTTATACATAATTAATTTAATTATTGATAGTTTCTGAACGCAGTTATTTGCTAAGAAGTAACAATTTAAAATATTGATTTCAGTTGTTGCACAAAGTGGAAGTTTGAGCGGTGGTGCGAGTGAAGATCAAGCAAGAAAAAGAGAAATGAGATTATTGAAAAATAGGGAAGCAGCGCGTGAATGTAGACGAAAGAAGAAGGAGTATATAAAATGCCTAGAGAATAGAGTGGCTGTGTTAGAGAACCAAAACAAAGCATTAATAGACGAATTAAAATCACTGAAAGAACTTTATTGCCAGCAGAAAACTGAATGAGATTGGTATTCAATTTTCATAATGGTGTTGGACATTATTCCTAGTAGCTGGTGGGGATGTTGAGACTATAGAATAATAGCATGTATATGCTAATCTACTATTGAATTAAGAAAATGTGAAAAAGTGCATTAATAATATCGTTATGGTAAAATAATAAGTGCAATAGAAAATTATGTGTGCTTTTTTAAGTTAAATATTTTACTAGTTGATTCAAAATTTTCTTGTTTATCGATTTAGATTCCTAAAATTAGCACATTAGCGAATTTTCTGTACAATTAGATCTGTCTATTTTTATTATAGAGTATATATTATTTATTACATCATCATGCTCTAAAACACCGTTAATCTACAAAATCCAGATTTTTGATAATTCTATGAACTGCTTTCTTGATTTTAGCCAACTATTAGTCTCTTGTCAATTACCATGTTTTAATACGTCGTTTACTTTTTGTATGACAATTGGTGCCTTATTTTTAAAATATTCCTTGACGTATTTATAAAAAAATTGACAATTAAATTAAGAATGGTATTTCTAATTCTTGGCAACAGTAAGAATAATTTTCAAAAATTTGGATGAAATATCCAATGGGTAAGCTTAACATAATATAGTCACTAATTTTTCATAATCATACCCGCGAATTTTTCAATTATTTTCAATTGATTAAGTACCTTTATCAGTCCGGAACTGATTTTCAATAAAATTAGTCTTATGAAGTCTTAAATATAATTGGAAATACAGTTGATGTTTATTGTTGTATTTTTAACATTTAAATGTTAATTGTCTTTGTTAACATATTATAAAATGGGCTCAATTATAATGATACATCTGTGGATAAAGAGAATGAAGGTATATATTTTTTTGTTTTGTTATAATGTTATATTTTTTAGATACAACATTCTTTCTATCCCACAGAAATTGTAAAAGTGTAGTATAACATTGTATTATAGTATGTAATAATGGATGAAAAGGCTTGTGAGAATAATTGTAATTAATATTTTAAAACATTAAATCAACAGCCGATGTACATAATGAGCTATATATAAATATTAATATTTTTTGTATAAAAGGATAGGTATTTATTGACAAGTATCCAAACCTGATGGAGTGCCTTGTTAACTAGAGTTAATGATTTTGTTTTGTGAAGTTCGACAAGATATTTTCGTGACACTTCTTACAATCCATTTTTTTAATTAAATATATTTATAATCACTAAAATTCTATATACTGTGTTTTCAGTGCCATAATTTCTAAACACGTTAAAATTGAATAAGAACGTCTACAAAATATCTTGTAGATACTATCTAAGTCAGAGTTGTAAATTTCGATAAAGCAAATTTGTTTTTATCATGTATATATTGTATGTAATGTATTTTTACATATCAAACAAAAAGGGAATTATTGTACTAACACGTTTAGAAATGGATAATAAATAATTTCTTTTTGTATACTTGCCAAAGTGTTTTACATTGTATTCTATTTCGTACTATTTTGGAAAATTTGAATTCTTACAATTCTTTCTTGTAAACATGTGTATGCTTTCTCAAAAGAAAGGAAATTGAAAAGCATCGGAAAAACTTTTAAATGTCTCATATTGGTGACAAGTTTTAGTAATTGCTTTCACTTTTGTATTTTTTTTTCCGCTCTTCATAATGTTTCATAGATAGTTAATTTGTACATAAAATTATAGATGTTACAAAAATATTAGTTAAATGATTTATTGTAATAAACTGATCATAATTAAAAAAATTTTTCATTTAACTTTAATATATGTAATTTAAAATTTTAATTTCTAGTTTATAATTCATCAATTTCGTACATTTAATCGATAGACATATTTAGCGTTACAGTAATAATTTGCTTTTATAGACCCGGAGAGTGACTGATCTTGAAAGGGTATGACTAAAAATCTATCAAAATTAGAATACTTCTTCTGTAGTGAAGTATAGACTTTGAATATGAATTTTTAATATATATCCAAGTTTGATCTAAAATAATTATTTATACGTACATAATATTCAAGTCTTAATTTTGAAATAAAATCGGTAAGTGAAACAATTCAATTTTAGCACAGAAGTAAGCTTGTAAGTCCAACAACTGGTGAGCAATTCTGTCTACTCTACCCTCAAAATCGGATTGGTGAAAGCATTCCTAACTTTGTACTTGTATCAGTTTTTCTTCGTAACAGTGTACCTTTTGAGATGATTAGAAGTATAACAGTGATTTGATATTTCATCCAATCAAACAATCATTGTTTTATTGATATTAATAACTACCCAGATAGCAAGTAAGCGTTTTTAAAAAGTTAAATGGAGGATATTTATAATGTTTAACGTTTATAAACTTAAAAAAAACCGTCTAAACGTTACCCACTGAACGTTAGTGCAACATTGAAAATTCATAGTTCGTTACTTTAATGATGAAAGTGTAACCTGTCAACACATGTTTAATAAGTAGAGTTTAAATTCGGATCGACTTACTATTCGCTGTTGGGAGCAAAGTGATTAACGGCGCGGCATTACAAAAGGCGATATGATGCTGTCCCAAAGCCATTTGAACACAATTTACACACACAAGACTAGTAATACAGAGAAGTAATACAGTTTACGGAGTCACTGCAACTAAGCACAACACACAGCAAAATTTAATGAATAATATAAGTTTACTTCGAAAAAATTACGTAACTAGCTATTTTTTGATGAGCAAACAATTTACTTCATATTATTCACTTTACTGCTATCCATTTTATTCGGACGTATTACAAATTTTTGTAGTTTCATCGTAATAATTTTCTTCTTTTCCACTACTGTATGATAGTTATCTAAAATCTGGCGCTTTTTGAGTAAATATTTATTTTGAAACATTATCAATAAAAATTAAAATTGCAGTGTTAAGTGGAGTTAATCGTGTGAAAAGAAGAAATCATAACTTCGCTTTGCGAGTTTTAGCTTGCAAATCTTGAAAAAACTGGGTACTTCAGAGAACCTTGTAACGTTTTAAATACATATCATGCTATATGGGCATCTATTGTCCTTAATTTTGTTCTAAGTCCGTTTTATTTCTGCATTAATTCAGCTTTGTAATTAGAAAATGGTTATTTAACATCGTAATTGGAAAATGGAATATGTTGTAAGGAAAAAATTTTTTACCTATTTGGATTTGTATACATATCTCGACGTCCAATAGCGGAAGAAATGAACTATGTCATCACATCAGTGTTTATATTATCTTTCCGTCATTTGTAAAGGGACTATTTAGTGATCTGCATTGCTTTATAGGTCATGTTTCTGTCGGTATTTGTCTCAAGTGTAACATACACTCGGTACGAATTAGTCTTCGAACGATTTTAATAAGGTCAACTCACTAAAATCGTTCGAAGACTAAGTCGTACCGAGTGTACGTACTACTTTAACTTACAGTTAAGCTTTTTGTATGTTCAATTTGTTGTATACTTGTTTTCACATGTTTTAGTGTGTTTAAATTATTCCTTTTTGGGTTTTATTTACTTCACCATTGTGGCGTACAATAACAATGAATTAGTGGACCCACGCGAGTAGCGTTTTGCCTATGGTTAGTGCAGCAACGTCACCAAAATACCAATTTTGTGGGTAACATTTTATTCACCAACGAAAGCGTCACATGGACTAGAGTATTCAATTATCACAATACACACGAATGACAAATAAAAAACCCCATTTACTTCGACCAGTACGCCATAAACGGCGATTCTCGGCGGCGTTATTATATATCAATAATTTTATTTTTAGAATGGTGGGAATGTCGAGCAGATATTGCAATACTGCCCATTATGAAACCATTTTCTCTTAAAAAAATACTACAATATTGGATTTATTAATGTAAATATCAATAATTAAGGTAAGTATGCATTTTGTTGAGACATTACCAACTTGACAGAACACGCTGTATCTCATAGCATATAAGGTATAATTCCATTAGCGATGAGCATAGATCCAAGAAGTTGGATATATTAGAATTCGTCGGCCGTAATAATAATAATTTTATTTGTCATTGATGACAAAGTGATATAGACAATTGTCAAAAAATCTATAAAATATATCTATATCAATATAAAAAAGGTACCAAATATTTACAATAACCATACGTGATAAAGTCAGGACGATAAGTACTCATTGACACTATAGAAGCACTTCTCAATTAGGTATTGTTTTGATTGTTGTAAAATACTGATTTGTGTCTGATATATTTCTTATGTTCTCTGCCAATGAATTATATACGATAATTGCCTTATAGTAACACCCCCTCTCATGGTTGTAGCGTGTTTAGGAATAGATAATTTATCAGTGTTTCTCGTCATTAATGCCGAGGACATATCTGCATTTTTTAGAAACAATCTTCTATTCTCTCTTTGAAAAACTAAGGGCTTATAAATATATAAACAAGGTAGAGTTAAAATGCGGAAGTCTCTGAAATAGTCCCTGCATGATGTCCTAGAAGAATATGGGGTGTCATCATGCAAATGTGCAAATCGTTGACGTAGATTAAAAATAAAAATGGACTTAAATCAGAACCCTGAAGTACACCAGTTTCCGGTTCAGCTGCTTCAGACACTGTTGGATGCCCATTAATATCGACCAGAGATACTATTTGACGCCTATCAGAGAGATAGGACTGTAGAAGATCCAGAGCATTACCACGAATTCCATACCGATCCACCTTCTCAGACAATATTTTATGATTTTTTATGATGAGTCAAATGCCTTACTTAAATCAAAATATATACCCACTGTTTTCATTTTATTATCTATTGCTTTAATTACTGTATTAATACTACTAAATATTGCTTTTTCACACGAAGACTTAGGTAAAAAACCGAATTGGGAACTGGAAAATATGGACTCAGACCGACAGAAATCCAATAGACGCGAAACTATGATTTTTTCTAATACTTTCGAGAAGGAAGATAAAACAGATATCGGTCTATAATTATATATCATAGTTCTAAAACCTTTTTTATGAACTGGTACAACTTTTGCCAACTTGCAACTATTAGGAAAGCTACCACTATTAAACATGGAATTAATAATGTGAACCAAAGGGACGAGTAAAGACGTACAACAAAGCTTCACAATATTCGTTGGTATACCATCGAATCCTGAAGATTGTTTACAAGGAAGTTCTGTAATAATACGACAAATTTCCGATGCGTTAGTTGGAAAAAAAAAATTAAAACTACCTTCAAGAATCAAGAAATAGCGTAGCTAATATATCTTGGGATCGGATTCCAAATTACTATTGATGTCCAATTCGATAGGATTTGTTCTATGCATCTTTCCAGTTTCCGTCTTAATTATATTTCACACCACAGTGGATTTATTAGGCGCCATAGCAATTTTATTATCATAGTAAGCTTTGCGAGAATTACTTAATAACGCATTAAACTCTTTTTTCTTGTGTAAATATATGTGTAAAGATTCTGGTTATCAACGCGTTTACACAGTCAGTATAATTCACATAGTTCCTCAGGCGCATTTCTAACAAGGTCATCAACGACAGTAGCTTTTCTTTTGTTAGTTCGCGTTACAAGAGGAAAATGCTTATTGCAAAGCAAAAGTATTTATAAATGCTTCGTATTTTTTATATACATCATTAACTTGCAAGACCTCGGACCAATCTTCATCGTTCAAATCGTTAAGAAACAAAAGCTTATTATCTTCATTAAAATTACGTACTATTTTTGAAGAACTATTTGATTGTGGGGGCATGTCCAAGGATAAAGAACTATAGAATGATCGGACAGGAACGAGTCTCTAATCGCGTATTTAAATTTATCAGAGGGATAGTTGGAAAACACATTATCGATACAACTATGCAGTCTAGTATTATGAGTAATGCCCTTAGACAGTAAGAAAGACTGGCATATGTCAGTAATTTTTGGGATCTATCCGAAGTTTTGTTAAAATTAACGTTGAAATCTCCCATTATAAAAACAGTAATATTTGTAAACCACGCTCGACAATATATCAAACAAATTTAGTAAAAAAGTTTCAAAATTACCATCCGGGGATCTATAAAAACATTACAATACATGACTTATTAGCCATGCTAAAGGAAGCATAACAAAATTCACATTCTCTCTCAACAGGCTGTACGTCAAGACTTATCGTGCATAATGTACAGCTATCAACCGCATAGATCGCCGTCCCGCCACCTTTCAAATTATCAGGACAGAAATATGAGACTACTACTAACACGACTTTTGGATTTTCGCTCTCCAACAGTAAGGTGGATTCCCGCGTTTTGTTCCGTATACTTCGAATGTTACCATAAAGAAACACGCAATCATTATCTGCTAGTGGGGTATATTGGATATTGCTAGATTTGAAAAATTTAAATTACTATCATCCCGACACTCAACATTTCTATCATCTGCAATATTATTTTTGGCGACACAGATTAAATTGTCATTAGTTTTACATTCGTTTGAAACAATATTGCTGTTGCTAAAATTAGTATTAGTGACATTTACTAAGATAGTATTTGCTATGTTAAAGAATAACCTTCGTTTCTCCGCTTTCGTTAAATGAATATTATTGCGAAAGACCTTAGACAATAAAATACTATTAACATCCAAAAATTTAAAATTATTACAATTAAAAGAACGTACACACTAGTTTAAATTACCATTAAAATTATATACTTCAGTATATAATTGTGTAAATAGAGTGTAATTATGTAAATAGAGATACTTGTGGAAAAGAAGGGACAATATTTTTTTTGTTTTCTGTTTAGTTGATAAAGTATGATCCAAGTAACGTGTTCTTACATTGGTTGTGTTCAGTTATCATATCAGTTACTGGTGAATACCGATGAGTGAAGTACCGCGCTGAATGCGTACCCCGTCTATGATACAATGCTTACGGTATAGATATTTAATACACTACTTCACTAATTGGTACCTACCGGCCACTTACCAATTTGCTTACTGAACACAACCATTGGCGCTCTAATGTCAAAAAGAACCGGCTGAAATTAAATTTTTTGTTATGGTTTAATACAGGGTCACATAAGTCACCTGGCAAATTTGCACAAATTTAAAAAATTTAAGTAATTTGAAAAACGATAACACAAGATTAAAAAACGTTGGTTTTCTTTCATTATACCGCAAAAATATTTACAGTAGGTGTTCAAAAGATTCACCGTTCATCTCGATACACTTCAAATACCGCGAGGTCTTCATTGATGATATCGAACTCGATTGTTATCCAATGTTTGAAATCTTCTTTGCATCTTGAACACAACCGGCCTCTTCAAACTTTTTGGCTAATACAACCATGTAATTGCGGTTTGGGAATTGTATATCAGACCACCTTTCTCTAAAACTCTCTTCAATGGCTCCATAATTGCGATCAAGACAATAAAACTGTTTCAACAAAAACGTACGCTGTTGTAACGAAAACTTAACTCGAACATTTTGTGCCATTTCACTCCTGTCTCGAGGTCGACGAGCATACTAACTTACTAACTGACGCGTGCCCTATTTTCAAGGCTGCCAGGTGACTTATGCCCACCCCGTTATAGACAGTACAAATGCAATTTTTTTCAAATAATATTAGATACGGTTTTTTCTTAAGCCCCTTTCGAAAGCAAATCCTGATCACGGATATTTGCGTAATATAAATAGAACTTTCGAAAATTAAAATTCGAGATCATCCCTTACATTTTTAAACTAAATTAAACATTGTTGTAGCCTAACTAAATATATACAAGTTTTAAGACAAATTGCCATATCTTTAATAGTTCAAATTAACCAGATTTTCTTTACGTTTTATGGCGCTTAAAAGACTATGAAGGTGACCCTTCTCACTGGTCTAGAACTATGCTTATTAGAACAGACTTTATATGCCGTATTTATTCTAATAAGCGACGCAGCGTTTCATTGTTTAGGATACTTTTGTTTGCGGCGTTTACGAAATGTGCGCAGTTTATTTGAGTAATGTTTGAGTGCAGCGTTTATTTCAATGAGAATGTAGTTGACGAGGATTTTCCTATCTATGTAGCCGTTTCTTAGAGTGCGATAGTTATTTCATTCGAGATTATTTTCTTGCGGTGTTTATTAGAATGCGGTGTGGTTACTGGAATAGCGGTGCTAATTAGAATAAATTCTGTGAATGTATATTTAGATATGAATATTTTGATTCCAACAAAATTAATATACATTAATCCTTTATACTACAAACGTGAATAGCACACGTTATTTGTATATCTATATTTATTAATAAATTATTGAACACGTAATGATTCAACATTAAAATTGTAAGTTGTACAACAAAATTAAATTACAATTAAATGAGACTAGCAAGAATCATTAAAATTCAGAGATATGCAAATATTGCTGTAATAGACAATATCCCTTTAATGTCTCCGTTTCAAATACTTGTAAATATCATGTCAAGATCGATAAAGTACTTGGATAAGCATCTACATACCTAACATTTGATGGAATTTGGAGACATTTCGAACATTTTATCTGAGCTTTTTATTTGTTTACACATCGGTTCTTTCCAGGACCAAGAACATATTAATAAGAGAGAGAAACATATGAAAACAAGCACACTATACCCGGTTTTATATCATAAACGTTTTTGTACGATATTCAGCGCCCTCGCCGTCACTGGAAATTACATCGAAATGTGCACGACACCTAAATCTTTTATTTATTTTATTTTGGTCGTCTTATTATATTATGTAATCACACCAAAACCATCCATCCAC
This sequence comes from Holotrichia oblita, assembly GCA_023690525.1. NCBI lineage: Eukaryota > Metazoa > Arthropoda > Insecta > Coleoptera > Scarabaeidae > Holotrichia > Holotrichia oblita. The sequence goes on along the minus strand of CM043019.1, from coordinate 87,503,086 downwards.
CTGAATCTGAACTTTTATTTATGCGCATAATCTTTTCACGTAGATTTGTATGTTCTATTTCAAAAAAAGAATCTAAGTACCTATGCAAAAAGTGTCCCTATTTATGCCATGCATAGCTAGAAAATATTTTCAAATACAAATACAGAGTGCCCAAATATAGAAAAAGCGTGTGTAACTTTATTATTTTAAATTAATAAAACAATTTTCGTGGAAATAAGGCTTTTAATAATTTGTTATTTTTTATTTTTTCACATACACGTGTTTCGATAACCTTCTTCAGTGTGAAAATTATTCATTACATTATGTAATGTATAATGTACATCTTATGTACATCTTATGTACACTAATGTACATAAGATGTCCAGAAAATTAAGAAATAAGAATAATGTAATGAATAATTTTCACACTGAAGAAGGTTATCGAAACACGTGTATGTGAAAAAATAAAAAATAACAAATTATTAAAAGCCTTATTTCCACGAAAATTGTTTTATTAATAAAACTGAAAGGCTACAAAAAATAGCACATAAATTATTTTAAATGGATCACCCTATATATTATATATTTTTGAGATTCTACATGATATTTTAAGTAACTTTTATTAAGACCTCCTAGATCTATGTGCTTTTGTTTTCGAGAAAATGAATACTTTATCAAAAATTTTGCAATTACAGCGCTCTCGTTAATAAGCTGTAGGATCAAAACTAAAAAAGGTAGAAAATTTTGGTTTGCGCAAATTGATACGTCTTGAATTGCTTTACTATTTCCTATATTAACATGTACGAATCCTTTTGTTGACATACAGTTACTGGCGCCAACATTTGGAAACATTTAAATGCCAATAACTCTGTTTTTTTAATAGTACACCCTATATCTGTTTACAGGGTTGAATGTAAAATTAAATTCTCTTTCTTTTGATATTAGAAGGTACCCATTTTTCTTCAATCGTTTTAGAGAAAAATGTATATTTCTTCTGCTACTGTCGAAACAGCCAATTTGCACAAAAAATGTAATAACTTTCTATTTTGTGACAAAATTCAGCTCAGAAGATATGTGTCAGCGAATTATCTTGGCGTTTCAAAATATCAGCTCCATCATGCTGAGAAATGTTGAATAATCATTTAAAAAACGTGTTCGTAATTGTTTCGACCAAAACGGAAGACATTTCGAAACATAAATTAATAAATTTAATAACACTACATTTATAATGTGCATTTCCTAGTTCACGTATTTCCTTATGTCTTTTTAAAACTCTTTTTGTTGCGTTTTTTATGTTGTTATTTGTTGAAAGGTGATGTTCTGTTAAAATTGTTTACAATAATAATTTAAATTGGGCTTATTGTGTATAATTATAAATGGTACAAATGATATTTAAATATATCTGTCATAATATTATTGTTACGTAGCTTACTTTGTGCAAATTGAAGTGGTCTGTTTCGACAGTAGCAGAAATATGCATTTTTCTCTAAAACGGTTGAAAATAAATGGGTACATTCTGAGAAGAAAGAGAAATTAATTTTACATCCAACCCTATAAACAGATATAGGGTGTCCCATTAAAAAACAGAATTATTGGCATTTATATGTTTCCAAATGTTGGCGCCAATAACTGTATGTCAACAAAAGCATTCGTACATGTTAATATAGGAAATAGTAAAGCAATTCAAGATGTATCAATTTGCCCAAACCAAAATTTTCTACCTTTTTTAGTTTTGATCCTACAGCTTATTAACGAGAGCGCTGCAATTGCAAAATTTTTGATAAAGTATTTATTTTCTCGAAAACAAAAGCACATAGATCTAGGAAGGTCTTAATAAAAGTTACTTAAAATATCATGTAGAATCTCAAAAATATATAATATATAAGGTGATCCATTTAAAATAATAAAGTTACATACGTTTTTTCTATAATTAGGACACCCTGTATATTTGAAAATATTTTTTGAAACTTTTTTCTCTATACTGTAAAATAAACAAATTATCAAAGAAACCGCGTCAGCTGGGACACTCTGTATATTTCTTAATAGAATTAGGAAGTAAAAACTTTAGTAATTTCATCTCATTTCACTTCAAATACCGCGAGGTCTTCATTGATGATATCGAACTCGATTGTTATCCAATGTTTGAAATCTTCTTTGCATCTTGAACACAACCGGCCTCTTCAAACTTTTTGGCTAATACAACCATGTAATTGCGGTTTGGGAATTGTATATCAGACCACCTTTCTCTAAAACTCTCTTCAATGGCTCCATAATTGCGATCAAGACAATAAAACTGTTTCAACAAAAACGTACGCTGTTGTAACGAAAACTTAACTCGAACATTTTGTGCCATTTCACTCCTGTCTCGAGGTCGACGAGCATACTAACTTACTAACTGACGCGTGCCCTATTTTCAAGGCTGCCAGGTGACTTATGCCCACCCCGTTATAGACAGTACAAATGCAATTTTTTTCAAATAATATTAGATACGGTTTTTTCTTAAGCCCCTTTCGAAAGCAAATCCTGATCACGGATATTTGCGTAATATAAATAGAACTTTCGAAAATTAAAATTCGAGATCATCCCTTACATTTTTAAACTAAATTAAACATTGTTGTAGCCTAACTAAATATATACAAGTTTTAAGACAAATTGCCATATCTTTAATAGTTCAAATTAACCAGATTTTCTTTACGTTTTATGGCGCTTAAAAGACTATGAAGGTGACCCTTCTCACTGGTCTAGAACTATGCTTATTAGAACAGACTTTATATGCCGTATTTATTCTAATAAGCGACGCAGCGTTTCATTGTTTAGGATACTTTTGTTTGCGGCGTTTACGAAATGTGCGCAGTTTATTTGAGTAATGTTTGAGTGCAGCGTTTATTTCAATGAGAATGTAGTTGACGAGGATTTTCCTATCTATGTAGCCGTTTCTTAGAGTGCGATAGTTATTTCATTCGAGATTATTTTCTTGCGGTGTTTATTAGAATGCGGTGTGGTTACTGGAATAGCGGTGCTAATTAGAATAAATTCTGTGAATGTATATTTAGATATGAATATTTTGATTCCAACAAAATTAATATACATTAATCCTTTATACTACAAACGTGAATAGCACACGTTATTTGTATATCTATATTTATTAATAAATTATTGAACACGTAATGATTCAACATTAAAATTGTAAGTTGTACAACAAAATTAAATTACAATTAAATGAGACTAGCAAGAATCATTAAAATTCAGAGATATGCAAATATTGCTGTAATAGACAATATCCCTTTAATGTCTCCGTTTCAAATACTTGTAAATATCATGTCAAGATCGATAAAGTACTTGGATAAGCATCTACATACCTAACATTTGATGGAATTTGGAGACATTTCGAACATTTTATCTGAGCTTTTTATTTGTTTACACATCGGTTCTTTCCAGGACCAAGAACATATTAATAAGAGAGAGAAACATATGAAAACAAGCACACTATACCCGGTTTTATATCATAAACGTTTTTGTACGATATTCAGCGCCCTCGCCGTCACTGGAAATTACATCGAAATGTGTACGACACCTAAATCTTTTATTTATTTTATTTTGGTCGTCTTATTATATTATGTAATCACACCAAAACCATCCATCCACCTGAATCTGAACTTTTATTTATGCGCATAATCTTTTCACGTAGATTTGTATGTTCTATTTCAAAAAAAGAATCTAAGTACCTATGCAAAAAGTGTCCCTATTTATGCCATGCATAGCTAGAAAATATTTTCAAATACAAATACAGAGTGCCCAAATATAGAAAAAGCGTGTGTAACTTTATTATTTTAAATTAATAAAACAATTTTCGTGGAAATAAGGCTTTTAATAATTTGTTATTTTTTATTTTTTCACATACACGTGTTTCGATAACCTTCTTCAGTGTGAAAATTATTCATTACATTATGTAATGTATAATGTACATCTTATGTACACTAATGTACATAAGATGTCCAGAAAATTAAGAAATAAGAATAATGTAATGAATAATTTTCACACTGAAGAAGGTTATCGAAACACGTGTATGTGAAAAAATAAAAAATAACAAATTATTAAAAGCCTTATTTCCACGAAAATTGTTTTATTAATAAAACTGAAAGGCTACAAAAAATAGCACATAAATTATTTTAAATGGATCACCCTATATATTATATATTTTTGAGATTCTACATGATATTTTAAGTAACTTTTATTAAGACCTCCTAGATCTATGTGCTTTTGTTTTCGAGAAAATGAATACTTTATCAAAAATTTTGCAATTACAGCGCTCTCGTTAATAAGCTGTAGGATCAAAACTAAAAAAGGTAGAAAATTTTGGTTTGCGCAAATTGATACGTCTTGAATTGCTTTACTATTTCCTATATTAACATGTACGAATCCTTTTGTTGACATACAGTTACTGGCGCCAACATTTGGAAACATTTAAATGCCAATAACTCTGTTTTTTTAATAGTACACCCTATATCTGTTTACAGGGTTGAATGTAAAATTAAATTCTCTTTCTTTTGATATTAGAAGGTACCCATTTTTCTTCAATCGTTTTAGAGAAAAAAATGTATATTTCTTCTGCTACTGTCGAAACAGCCAATTTGCACAAAAAATGTAATAACTTTCTATTTTGTGACAAAATTCAGCTCAGAAGATATGTGTCAGCGAATTATCTTGGCGTTTCAAAATATCAGCTCCATCATGCTGAGAAATGTTGAATAATCATTTAAAAAACGTGTTCGTAATTGTTTCGACCAAAACGGAAGACATTTCGAAACATAAATTAATAAATTTAATAACACTACATTTATAATGTGCATTTCCTAGTTCACGTATTTCCTTATGTCTTTTTAAAACTCTTTTTGTTGCGTTTTTTATGTTGTTATTTGTTGAAAGGTGATGTTCTGTTAAAATTGTTTACAATAATAATTTAAATTGGGCTTATTGTGTATAATTATAAATGGTACAAATGATATTTAAATATATCTGTCATAATATTATTGTTACGTAGCTTACTTTGTGCAAATTGAAGTGGTCTGTTTCGACAGTAGCAGAAATATGCATTTTTCTCTAAAACGGTTGAAAATAAATGGGTACATTCTGAGAAGAAAGAGAAATTAATTTTACATCCAACCCTATAAACAGATATAGGGTGTCCCATTAAAAAAACAGAATTATTGGCATTTATATGTTTCCAAATGTTGGCGCCAATAACTGTATGTCAACAAAAGCATTCGTACATGTTAATATAGGAAATAGTAAAGCAATTCAAGATGTATCAATTTGCCCAAACCAAAATTTTCTACCTTTTTTAGTTTTGATCCTACAGCTTATTAACGAGAGCGCTGCAATTGCAAAATTTTTGATAAAGTATTTATTTTCTCGAAAACAAAAGCACATAGATCTAGGAAGGTCTTAATAAAAGTTACTTAAAATATCATGTAGAATCTCAAAAATATATAATATATAAGGTGATCCATTTAAAATAATAAAGTTACATACGTTTTTTCTATAATTAGGACACCCTGTATATTTGAAAATATTTTTTGAAACTTTTTTCTCTATACTGTAAAATAAACAAATTATCAAAGAAACCGCGTCAGCTGGGACACTCTGTATATTTCTTAATAGAATTAGGAAGTAAAAACTTTAGTAATTTCATCTCATGTCGTAGTTTTCCGTCTTTAAGCTATAAACCAAAAACAATCCTGTATAATCTATACTTCTGCCATATAAAAGAAAATTTTGTATGATGCCATAATCAAAAATTATTTTAGTACCTACTCGATTGTATCAATGCATATATAGTTATACCACTCCATAAATAATATAATAATAATATAGTTTATTTACTGTAATAAAGATTACAATAAAAGTCAGATTGTACGGTATAAATATATAAAAAACAGTGTGTATACGGAGTGGAAGTAAGCAAGTGCTTTATGCATTTTGGCACAGGAGTAACAGTAACACCTAGAGAAATCCATGTATTAAGGAGAGATAGACTGCAAGCACGATACGCTAGGTCGACTAGTAGACAACACTCCACTCTCAACTAAGTTCCGGTCCGCCTTCTGCATAGTAACTGTCGCAGACTCATAATCAGTATTGAAGATCTGTAGATCGAACGCTCTAGAATAGATAATTAGTACATCTGACGATTAATATTTAAGGTGGGACCATTTTATAAAAACTTATTCATAAAAATAAATTATTATACAGTGGAAGAATAGATTTTCATTGTGAAATATCAATATACCTAACGATAATTCCGGTGAAACTATTTTGTAGAAACACCATAAATCGGCCTACTTATGCGTACGTTTGGTAAACCGCCTCGAACGGGAGGTGATAGTCGGGGGATAGTAGCGAGATTCATACCGCCACTCCTACCTAAGATGGACCATGCATGCCATGGATATTATAACGCACTTAAAATATTCCATACTGTATATGACAAATTGTTATGTTTTTGTGTAGGGAAAGAAAATGAAACGCAACTTATTGAAGCTGTACTTAAACTGAACTGTATTTGTATATATTCGATACATGCGCAATGCGTATATAAACTATAAACATGGAGCGTATATAAACTATAAACATGTATATGTAACACAAATACAATTATTATACAAATAGTGATCAGACAAACTAGAAAAAATTTAAAAGTTACATTTTAAAAATTTTTCAACTGAGTAGAAGGCATTATATATTAAGTGCTCTTTTAGCTTCTTGATACAATGTCCAGATGACAGCCACTTTAGAGAATCGGAGAGGTTGTTGCAGATTTTTGTGCCCCAGAAGTCAGAGTATCTTTGTGTAGCCTGGGTTCTGTGATAAGGTGGCTTAATGTCATCCCTAGATCGGCTGTAGTAATTATGCGCATCGCCATTCAAGCATAACGCATTTCTGTGGCGTTGTACTTATTTGACGCTGGTAAGTATATACATGCAAGGTAAAGTTAGGATTCCTTCATTAATAAACGCATATTTACATGTTTTCTCCTGTCTTAAGTTAGTTCATGTCCGTATTGCTCGTTTCTGCAGAATTAAAATACGTTTCGCTTCCAGAGCCAGTCCCCAGAACAGCAGACCATATGAAATGATACTATGAAAGTTGGCAAAGTACGTAAGTCGTGCAGCTTGGTAAGTTGACACACTTTTAATTCGTCGTATGCTGTAGATAGCAGCCGGTAGCTTTTTTGCCAGTTCCTCTATGTGTGCTGACCAGCAAAATTTGGAGTCCATCCGCAATCCGAGAATTTTTAAATTGTTTGTCATTTCTCCTTTGCACAGAGAAAAATCCAAATATTGGGTTTTGTTGCAGTTTAGTTTTAGTTTGTTAGACATAAACCACTTTTCTGCATCCACCATAACACTTGCTGCCTTGTTTGCTACACCTTCTTTTGTTTTGTCTTTGACCACGAAAGATGTGTCGTCGGGGTACAGACAAACTCTTGTGGCAGGCAGATTTGTCTCCAGATCATTCATATAAGTATATATAATGAAAAGCAGTGGTCCTAATATAGAGCCCTGGGGAACACCTCGCTGTACAATTTCTATAGTGGATTTACCCAAGTTAGTCTCAACGTATTGTTGTCTATTTGATAGATATGAGGAGAGCAGGTCGTGAGCAGTGCCTCGTACGCAATAGTAGCATAACTTGTCTAGCAGCAGCTGGTGATCTACGATATCAAATGCGCGGCTCAAATCACAACAGGTAAGTCGGACATATTCCTGTGAGCCCAGCGCTTCAAGTATCGCACCAAGTGTTTCTGACAATCCTGTTTCCGTGGATTTATTTTTACGAAAACCATGCTGGGAATTGGCAATAGTTATTTTTGTCAAAGAAATCTATCAATCTGACAGCGATAGCTTGTTCAAATATCTTTGATATAGCTGGTAGAATGGATATTGGACGATAACTCTGAGGGTTGCTTCTGTCACCATTTTTGTATATCGGTATTATTTTACTTATTTTAAATTCGTCAGGAAAAATATGTACCTTCGTCCAGACAACGGTTGATAATACTGGCAATAAGCTCTGCAATGTGCGGCGCAATATCCTTCAGTAACTTTGTTGAAATTCCATAGTGATCCATGGTGCTTTTTGTTTTAATTTTACCAATAATGTCATTGAACTCCAATTCGGTCAATGGGAAGAAATAACAAGATTAACTGTTTCTTATATTGCGTCTGTGTAGATAAGTGTGTGCTTCATCTAGAGCAATTACATTCGAGTCAGTAACTCCTTGATTCATAAAATTTTGATTCATTTTGTCTACATTTACATTTATATTGCGCAAATTCTTTTTAGATACACCTGTAACCTCTTTGACTATTTTCCATATAGCAGACTGTTTGTTTTGTGAAGTTAAAATTTGATTTTTGTAGTATTCTTTTACATCTTCAATAAATGTATCTTTATATACATCTTTGCGTCTGTAGTATTCTTCGTATATAGCAGCATCTCTAGTGACTTGAGCGACAGTTGCCAGTGCATCCAAATTGTTCTTCATTTGCAATATGCTGTCAGATAGTAACGGTTTAGTTTTGTTCTCATTAATAATACTTTTTTTACAGGGAAGCATTCATTGTAAGACAGTTTCAAGAAATTTGAGCACATTTCTTTACAAGATTGGTTCCTAAAAAACGTTGGCCAGTGATAAGTATTCATTTTCATTTTAAATTGATCTATATTTTTATAATTAAATAGTCTCACGTGTTTTATTTTACTCTTGGCAGGTTCTGGATCCTCGTTATGGTATTCCAAAATTTGAGCTAAGTGATCAGCAATATGAAGATTGACTGTTTTCACGTTGTAATCGGCTTCTGCTAGATTTGTATATATATTATCGATACAAGTTCCATTAACTGCTGTAATTCTAGTGTGATGTAAAGTGGTTAAGTTCATGGCAAAAGAACGAAACACATCTAACAGTATTTCCCTGTTATTCGATTTCACAGCAAAATTCACATTAAAATCGCCAGCTATAAAAACTTTACAACTAAGATCAACATTTACTAATAGTTTAGTCAATACATTCATGAATGCATCAAAGTTCCCGTTTGGTGAGCGATAAATCGATACCGCAATACTTCTTTCCTTTGGTAGCATGACTGCGGAAATTTCTACGTCAATCTCAATCGATCTCGTTAAATGTGTAGAGCGGCTGGTACTTAATGTCTTTCCTAATCAAAATCATTGTGCCGCCATGTTTATGGTTGATTCTACAAAAGGCGCTGGCAACAGTGTAACTTTGGATAACCAATGCTTTGATAGTAGCAGTACTTTGCCCATGTTCTGTTATAGAATTATTATGCAGCTCAGAATTAAGTAACTCAATTTTATTTTACATGCATTGCGTATTAATGTTCATTATACTATTGTAATTGATTTCTTTGCTCGGTGTTTTTTCGAAAAAATTTATACCGTCTAACAGTTATATTTCTAGGCCATATATCAGCTTTTTGTATTTCACATAAGATGTTACAATCAAAGCCTACCTTAAAAGACTTTTTTGTCGACTTATTATGTTCGTGCTTTTCTATTTCTTCTATGTCAAAGTTTGTGCTCGGAAATTTATCTTTTAAAAATTCCACATCAACTACTTTTTCATTTCGTGCATTACCATATAATAAATAATATATTATAACCATGCTCGTTTATCAGCAGCAGCAAAATTGCTGGCAGCTTCTATGTTTGTGCCTTTTATACATAGTTGTTTCATTTTTGTTATATTTGATGACACTATTTGTCTTCTCATTTTGTGCGGTCATTTTTACTTTGTTATTGTCTGACGTAATCGACACCTTCATAACTCTGATCCCCCTTGTTTTCCCTGCATATGTATCGTTCTTATTTATCGTATCTTTTTTCTTTTGATCAAGTTGAATGCCCTCAATAGGTTTTACGATGTTATTTTTTCTTTTCAGCAGTTTTTTGACTAACCGGTTTTTGCTTCATGTCTATCTCTCTTGTATAAAATTTGTCATTGCCTGTTCTTACGGCCGATCGAAATGATTTTATCTCATCGGAGAGCGTCTTATTATGAGATTTTAGATTATCAATTTCGACTTTTAGCGGATTTAAATCCAAAACAAAAAATTATCAATTTATTTATTACATATGGTGAATGGAATCAAGTAGCAGAACGATCATGTCGAAGATTTGATGAAAAATATCAGCATTTACAGCCAATGATTTTAGCAAGAAGTTTCTGAGAATTTTCCAGTATTAAAAGTTGTAATACACAATAAGTTCGCAGGGCATTGTAGATTTATAAGTAAGAAATTCTAAGAATCTAATCTAAGAATTTCAATACAAAAACAGAAAAAACTCCAACAAACTGTATTTGAATAATCAACGTAAAGTAAGTTTACATCAATATAGTTGACAGAAGTAGTAGTAGTAATGTCGTCTCTATCTTTGCTCTGCGGACTAAGCGTTTGTTTAAAACTTCTGTTTTTGACGATATAAAAATCTTCCGTGTTTAATTCGTCAGGTGTCGATAAAAATCATATGTATTCCTTAAACCTATAAATGTTAAGGATAAAATCAAAAGTAGATGTGTTTGTACGTTAAGGCAAGCAATACGATAAATATTTAAAATATAGAATTTTTAATACATACCTAGACATTTGAATACAAAAGAGTATGCATTATTGTCGTATAAGCCAGCTGACATGTTTACATTTTGCTGCCCGTATGTAGACTTCTGTTCATGTGTGTACATATTAACATATTTATTAATGCGTCTCTTCTGCGGTGAAAGTTGAATTAAGTTTATATTACTAAAAGAAATATTATGATTCGATAGTAATAGTAATAATTTATTTCTGGTAATATACGTATGTATGTACATATGTTTTGAAAATGATGGACAACAATTTCAGTGATATTTGAATCATTAGTTTTTTTTTTCCTTTTGTATTAAGTTTATGGTGTAAATTTGTATGTAATAAGACTTGTATTATATAAAACGACTTGATACCCGCAGTGGTTAGGCGGGTAACTATCGTTGTGGCGGGACGATAGGGGCCGGGTTTCGATTCTCTGGAGGGACGGTTACATTTTTTAAGAGTGTTAAAATCCGGATCGACTTACCATTCGCTGTTGGGAGCAAAGTGATTAACAGCGCGTCATTATAAAAGGCGATATAAATGCTGTCACAAAGCCATTTGAACACAATTTACACACACAAAAGTACAGATAAGTCAATGCAACTAAGCACCCACCACACATAAAAAAATTTGTTAATTTTTGTCTGGTTTCAAGTATATATGAAACAACGGCCCATGCACTACTGACTACTTTAGAATATTTAAAATATTATCATGTCAAAGCAGTGGCGGCTCGGGGTGGTTCACACAGAGAGTGCATAATTTCAAAATTAAAAAGTATAATACAAAAGACACAGAAAACAAAACAAAGTATTTTTAATTTCACACCCACAAAGTCAGTCATTTTTCTGATAAATATCCATTTTGAATTTTCTTATAACGTCTTTACCTTTAACAGATTGTTTATTTTCTAAACATAATTGAGGCATTGGCCGTTTAAGATTTTTTTATCATACGTTAACCTCGAAAACGTGTTATTCTGTAACGCAGAGACGAAATTCATCCTACAACGGCGGTGAGCAGACTGGATATCTTGCTCACACGCTATGTATTATACGATATGGAAGTAGAACAAAACGCAGTTCTCCCCACCTTCAATGTAATGTTAATGGCTTGACGGAGCAACACAGACGGACCGCGCAACGGTTGGGCATTGCTCATTACGAGTAAATTTGGTTGCATAAACGATCATTAGTTGCTTATGTACCAGTTACGCTATGTATGTAGAATATCAAGTTTTAAGAGCCCGCTACACCCGTCACTTTCGTAGTTCAAATAAAACTCGAAAATTATCAAACTGATTTTAAAAAAGTGTTAACAAATATAATGTAAAAAAAAAAAATAAAGAATGCCGGTAAGTATGTTTCATTTTGTTTAAACAATTAAAAAATTTTTTTTTTTTGATCCACATCGATTTGTCATAATTACTACTTTCCGGGATAGGTTAATCAATATCATGAAGATTCATAGCAATCACAATTTGTTTATGGCTACAATATTAGAATAATACTTGAATTACTAAATTATTAGATTTGTGACAATAAAATGCTGCCCTCTGTTGGAAACAATTAGATTTGCATGTCATAAGCGGAACTGGGCCACTGAACTGGGCGGAGCTGATCGTTTCTTCACATCGCGTACGCCTCACTCGTAGGTATCGGCCGCTTCAGTTGAAAAGATTCTATTTGATAGTTTTTTCACTTTTGTGTTTACTTCGGAAAGTGCATGACGTGTTTCGGTACAGCTTTAACCCAGTTTTCACAATTCTTCGTTTTCAATATATTTAAAATCTTTTCTTTTCAGAACTAACAAGTTTTAGTAACATTTCAAAAGGTGTAAGTTTATATTACACATGTACCTACCTGTTATAGTACGTACAGTAAAGCTTCGCTAATCCGGATTCCAAGAATCCGGACGAAGTTGAAATATACTACATTTACATTATACATATATTCCTTCATCCGGATTACCTATGATTCCGTAATCTGGATCGCCCATTGCGCAGTTTAGTGTTAAGAACAATAGTTAAAAAGCACCATGGTGCCAAAGATACCGTACAAAAATTAAACGAGAACGCCCAATGCAAGTCAAGCAGTGCAGTTTTAAACAAACAAAACTTGCTGAATTTTAAATCTTGATTTTATAGATTTTGGTTTTAACCTTCTCTTCTCCTTATTTTTTTATGTACGACATAACGTATTTTAGTTTGTATTTGTATTTGGAATTATGATCTGGATGTTTCATTACTTCGGATTGCCTCGGCTTTAATTCATCGAGATTAGCGAAGCTTTTCTGTACTTCTATCTGCTTGTGCATTATAAAAATGCCGCAAACCATAATAATGTTATTTATCGTCCAATATGTAATGAACGAAATGTCTAAAATAAATAAAAGTAGTTTATTATACAAGTACAAAAAGTTGTTCATTATCGGTGAGTGAGTGAGTGGCAGAAAGCAATCACGAGCAAATAATGACAACTCTTCTTTACGTGTATAATACAGCGTTTTCTCTTATAGGTACATGCCGAGGTATATTCTTTTTTTTTAATTAAGAGAAAAATGTCACTAACTGACCACTATTAGGCATAACGAGTGAAAAAAAAACAACTAATCAATATCCATAGCAAAAATTTCTAGAATAAAGTTATATTACTTCTCACCCTACTCGTACTTCTACCTTTTATCCTACTTTAAGCTAACTAATAAATGTAAATGTGCCATCTCACGGTATTGTTACAATCAGTTTTTTTTTCAATCCGAGCCATATAGACAAAGGGTTGGTGTTGCGGTATTTTTATATATCTGACATCCTGTACAAGACCAGATACTAGAGATTTTCTTAAATTTCTTCATTTTGCTTTTAGGTTTTGTTTCCTTTGGAGGAATTTACACCCTTCCTTTTTCTTATTAATTTTATTTGCTTTGTATTTATTATATATACCTCTACAACTAATGGGTAACATCAAATATACCGGCAAAACTGCTTATCCTTCGCGTCGTCGAAGGGCTCAGTTGAAACGCCAAATCAAAACCCAAGCAGAAAATGTTGCTGATACCTCAAATAACACTTGTTTCCTAAGTGTACAAGAACCTTTACAATCAACAAGTACTTCAATAATTGATAAAGATACTGTGTCAGGTAATCGCATTTTAGTAAGATACAAGATATGATACATGTGCTCATTGAACAGTTGAAATCGCTGTTCTAATAATAATATTTTACGTTATTCAAGCAAATTTATTACAATGTGAATTACTGAAATTTTCAATTTGCTCAGTCAAGATGACAAAAAGCGATCGATAAAACGTCAAAGGCGCCGCCAATTCCAGTTACTTTGTGGCGGTGGTAACGGGGCGGTGTTTTTATAGTTTGCTTCTCTATTCTCCAACTGTTTATTTCACTAATTTAGTCCGGCCTACCGGCACCTTCGTCCTCACCCCCGCCGCGTCTCAGCACCAAAGTAACCTGCTATAGCGGGCTCTTAAGAGTTTTAACGAAATTTATTGTAGAGGGACTTTATTGACATTTCTTTGACAACAGAAAAATTGGAAAAACTAGGTACCGTCCTGTACAGATGAAACCGGGGTCCTTAGGGAACTCAACATATTTTTAAATTGTAAACTAGAAACGTCCGAATAAAATATGTATTTCACATTTTCGAATAAAATCAATATTAAAGGTACTATTTAAGAAAAAGAAGGCTAAGTGGGCAACTGTGTATACACACAAGATCCAAGATCATTTGTAATTGACCAAATAGTCTTCAAGTCAATAATACATTTCGAGAATTGTTTCGAAGATCGAAGATGCGTGTATGAAATTGTGATTTATTCACTATTCGAAACATAGTAGCTATGTGCATTTAGTTCGGTATTAAAGAAGATTTCTAGTTATTTATTTAATCGACGATTTTGATGTGTCTATAATTTAATTGGCGATAAGTGGCATATTCGACAATTACAAGTTGTCACATTTTATATCGTATGACTTCGATAACAATGAGATTTAATCAGCTTCAATACTACGTGACCTTATCGACAAATTGTAAAACTAAAGTTACCTGACCATAACCTTAAAATTGAAATTAGTATCGAACTATATTTAGTTTGATATGCCTAGAGAGCGAATTTAATTTTGTTGGAAGCTGTTTACAACGATTGTACGAGTGCAAATGGCACGATATTCATTTCTTTCAAGAAAAAAGCACTTCTTCCTCACCTTCAAAACATGATTTTACATCGTCGTTCCATACATAACATTTGTTTTTATTACACGATCCAGACTATCCGACGTATTATAAATTCGACAGCATACTAGTACATATTGTTTATGTTTAACTTTAAATATGTGTACCTATTAGCTTGTAATTGCAAGATGATTATAACTTAATAGATTTGCTTTCGAAATTGCTATCATTAAATCCATCAAGTTTTGTAATAAGTACTTACCGCGGTTGCTTTTCAGTACACATTCACTATAAGAACTTGTTTTTAATTATAGCGTTTTTGGCTTATTGCACTTTTAAGTATTGACTGTATTCCTCTTTTATTTTAATAATCGATATTAAAAGACTACAAATAAAGTGCAATACGTCGACAACGCTTTTAAATGTATACGACATACGTATAAATGCGTACGTACATGTCAAATGTTTATGTGATTCCAGTGCAGCCCGCCGTCACTTTTTCAAGATATCCTTCATACTTTTACGAATAAAATGCAACTTAATTATTAAGTAAAGAAGAGGAGTTCATCAAACCAGGTAGTAACTGTTAATAATTCTAATATATTTCGAAATAAATAAAAAATGATTTTCAAACTTTTACTGTGTACTTTACCAATACACATTGTATTTACAACGGTAGACATTACCAAAGAAAAAAGTGAACGACTGTATAAAATAAAAGTATAGATACAATTACAATAAACAATAAAATAACGATACATTTCGTTTTTTTCCTAGACATGACTTCTTAACTATTCTTATCACAATGTCCGTGGCGCACCACCCACACAAACAGCACAGTATAAATAAGTAACATGTATTTATTTGCGAGTTTTTAGTTTAAGTTTGACGTTTGGCATCCACTCTTATTGCAGCAGTAAACTGGTACATGATTATAATATTTACTGACACGTCTAACTACGTTAATTGTATAAAGAGACATTTTAATGACTTATTGTAATAATTTATGGGTATTAACATGTTGTTCAACCAACATACAGTATAAATGTCACCTTATTTTATTAACGAGCTCGACACTAACAAACCTCAATTTTCCCTTTTTTCTTAGGTTTTCTTGTAACATCTTTTGAGACATTTTTAACAAATATTTGTTGTTATCATGCGGAGAGAACAACCTCAATTTGATAATCAAATTAATGACTAAAAAATATTTATGTACAAAATAATATAACTTACAATCTATTTAGGCATCTCCACAAACTGAGGTTTCTTTTCGTTTTAATTTCCTTTATTTAATTTTTGTTTTCACTTTTAATAACAATCGATGGCAATTCTTACAAGTTTTCGATCGTATATTTATAGTACATTTTTTTCAGTAAAATTCAAAATTTCTAATATAGACTATACTTACAAATGCTATAAAATTAAACGGCGTCATAAATAAAAAGAATGATAAAAAAGGTAATATAAGTTATCGTTATATTCGGAGGTGGGTGGTTGGAGTGAAATTTTATATGAAAAGAGATAAAAGATTCGATAACAAGTTTAGGTAATCGAAATTTAGAAAATGTCTCAGGGAGCTGCACAACGAAAAATACTTGTATGTCAGTAATTTGTTTTTAAAGTTGAGTAATAATCATTTTTATTTAATCTCAATTTAACAATAAAATATTCAATAAGCGTATTTTCTCCATAAGGGAGATAAAGGTGGGCGAATATCTGTACAATTTTATTACATAATCTTTCTCGCTTTTTGCTTTTTGTAACAGTAATGAAGATGATTACAATAGTAGATAAATAAAAAAAGGTCAGGGATTTTGTAGCAAACCAAATACACACTATGATACAAAGCAAGGTCACTTCATAAAATAATAACTTATCAATATCTATATATACTATTCATTATATATATGTATGTATATATTCATATATATAAAAAAGGAAACATGCAAGACTATGACATCAGTTTGCACTTTTAGTTGACTGCAGTTACTTCAGACAAGCTTCATTACCACCACATTTCTGATTTATTTGCAATTATTTTAATATGTCCAACGTGCACAACCACCCGTCATCACATTTTGAACGAAGATGGAAATTAAACGAATTTTTACACTATCGTCGTGGCTTAAATCCATTTTAATTTCAATACTCTTGAAGAAAAAGAAGCAGAAGCAATAAGAGAGAGATAAAGAGAGAAAGTTACCGAAGGCAAAGTTTTCCAATATGCTGCCCGCCTATCTTATTTTTGTTCATATACGGAGGAAAAATGTAGTTTATAACAGTTCATTTCATTTAAATATATTAAAAGTACTTGTACACTATAATCCATGTTTTCGCGATATTTTTCGAGTGTAGTCTATTTAACAAAATTTCTTCATCGATTTTTCCATATTACACAGTATAATTAATTATTTTTATTTATATATATGCGATTCTTAAATAATTTAAACACAGCACTGCACTAAGACGAAGAGGAAGCGTTCATGGCCCCAAACAGTCCCGTTGAAAAAGTTCCTGGTTGGGGATTGCTATGTTGCCCTTGCTGCTGCTGCTGCTGTTGTTGTTGTTGGGCGCTCGATGTCACTCTCGAATGTTTAGGCATAGGAGGTTGAAGGTATTCGTGTTTAGCCAGTGACAGCACATCTATACGATCTTCTTTACGGTATGCTAAACAGCTACGAATAAAACTCTGAAAGAAAAAAAAGACGAAACTACAATTGATGAAACAACAAATTTTATTTGTCCTGATTAAAAAAATTAAAAATCAGTTGGTAGTGCATGTTAATGAATAATCAATAAAATATTCATATAATTGTGTATCATCATGTAAAATACCATTTAAATAAGTAGGTATTCTGTCATATAAAAACTCACGTTCACCACCATCAAAAAGAAACCCCTTCGTGTTGTGCACTTGTTAGTTACAAAACAGTGATACTGTAAATTGCTACCGCATGTATGTTTGACAGAACATCTCTCGACTATTTTACGAAAAAAAGTTTTTGTAAGTGGAGAAACAACATTCATCAAAAAAATAATTCTTCGTATCTCTGAAACCGTCAGGACTTTTCTCATACTTTTAGCTATATTATCCTACCTCAAAATTTGAAGCAAATTTTTAAATACCTTACCAACGCATTCAGTACCGTTATGTGGAATTTGCTTTTAAGTATCTTTGCTTGGGATAATTTGTGAGAAATGATTCAAAATACAACACCCGTTTGTCTACTTCGCGTACCTCAGAGTACGCGTTTCATATTCTTATATATTATTAAATAATAAATAAATAATAATAAATTGTAAGAATACGAAAATTCTTTTTGACATAGGCTTATTATTTAAAATTGCAAATTTTACGTTACTGTCATACTAACTACCGGTATGATCTGAAATTGTTATCGATTTTATTTTGTATATAAAGGCGTTTATTTCACGAGGAAACTAACCAGGTTTAGATGTAATTAAATTTTTATAAGGTTGTTTTCGGTATAAAATATCTTCTGCAATGATATAAAACAATGATTTATAAGGTATTGATTATATACTGAGGAGGTATGTATAATATGTTGATCATTATGAACAGCAAATGACCCTACACTCATATACAGTTTCAAAGCAAAAAATATATACACTACTGTGCAAAAAATAGGTGTGTAGTGTAATTTATACAAAATCGAGTTTAAAAAACTAACAGAACCGTTAAAAATATATATGCGTATATTAATATGTACCCGTGTCACATAAAAAAAGAACAGGATTAAATATTCAATTATACAAACTACTATAATAATATGAATTACTGAAAGCAACATGTGCAAAATAATTAATGTGTTTAACAAAAGTAAATAAATGTATATAAAATAAGTACAAAATATAAACTTTACATGTTGTATAATGTATGAATTAATAGTTCGTGACCTATCCATGATTTTGACGAACGGCAGCACATCGACGTGGTATAGATCCTGGCATCGCTTAATAGGAATGCAGCGACAAAGGGTTTAGTACTGATGTCCATAAATCATTTTGATTTGCAGTGTTTGAAGGTGCTCAACACTGTCTTGACATCACCTAATAGATGTTCTATGGGGTTTAAGTCTGGCGACTGAGCGAGCCACGCCATTACACGTAGACCATCCTTAGCAAACCACTGCTTTGTTGCCCTAGACGTGTGTTTAGGATCATTATCCTGTTGAAACGTCCAGCGCAGTGACATTTCCTCTTAGTATAAGGACGCATGCTATTTCGTAATATATTGACGCAGAGAGTTTGTGTCATTTTTTTCTATTATCCAGAAAATTGAACCTACCCTATACCACGATATTTTCACCGCCATGTTTAATAGTTTTTATAGTATACTTAGGTGCATATTCCTTTCCCTATCGGACATCGCAAGTTTTAATTCTATCTGAACCAAATGAACATATTTTTGATTAATCACTCCATAAAATATTGTGCCACTTTTGGCTCCCAATTCTCTTCTGCGCAAAATGTTTCGTCGACTCAATAAAGGGATTTTTCTCGATACTCATGCAGGCAGTTTTAACGCCAACAAACGATCAATCTCGTATTTCCCTGGAAGTGATAAATTGTTTTACTTGCACCAATCGTTTTAGTGCATGAGTTGTTCGTATGTCCATTTTTCTTGGTCTTCCTTGTTTTTCAGGTCTTAATTTCCATGTCAATGCATTTCTTACCATGCTTTGCAAGCAATTTACAGTTTATGCAATAATCTTGTACGTTTTACCTTCATTTCTCAATTTTAAGATAAGGTTACGCATTTTTGGCGTACAATGCTTAGTGCGACCCATATCTACAATTAAACATTTGTTTCTTTTACTGCATTTTACGTTAAAATGAAGGTAAATATTACTTGCACTTCACGCAGGCGGCTAGATCAAAATTTATACAATGTATACACTAACTTGGCGCCGACCTATCTTATTGCACAACTAATTTACTGTATGTTGTTCGATATAATACGGGGTTTCTCTAAATTTACCGGCGCAAATTGATGGATATGACTTTGTTTAGTCAGAGCAGTACACTATCGTACCAGAGATATCACTGAAACCGTACTGGAAAAATAATATTTACAAAGAATTTAATTTATAAGATTAGTTCACACCTATTTTTTTGCAAAGTAGTGTATTTGTGTATATAAGTATATAAGTATATACACATATTGCGATTTTAAACTTAAGTTTTATCTACAAACACAAAGTATATTCGAAAATAATATGCACAAAAAATAGAATATGTCCTTCTATTTGAAGTAATTGGCCTCAATTTGCTGCCGAGCTTAGTATAAATAGCCTCGAAGTTCTCGAGCGTTTTGTAGCTATCGTGCTTTCGCTTTTCTGTCCAGTTTTATTCCATAATAGTTCGATACTATGTAGGCTAGTCCAATTTTGATAGCGCCAGATCATTGTCGTAATTTTCCCCGCTGCTTCTCTTTCTTCCAAAAACTTGTTACATACTTTAGTTGTGTGCTATGGATTGGTAACTTGTTGGAATATAAACGGTTGATCGAAAATGGAACAGAATGACGAAGCAAGATATCCAAATACTCTCTTCTTTTGGCATTTTCTTAGCTATCTTTATCAAATTACATGTTCTTCTGCCAGCAAAACAACTCCAAATTATCATATTTTCCCTTCCATGTTTTACTGAAGCCACTAAACAACACTTCATTAAGACAAACACGAATTCTACATTTAAAACTCAAAATTTCAAATTTTGACACATTGACCCTTAAGATTGTTTTCTACTAATCTATCGTCTCATTCAGGTATTTTCTTGCCCATAGCAATCTTTTCTACTTACGTACACATTTAAACTGTTTAAGTGTTTTTGTTTACCGCAATGCTTCCACGATTTTACAGCCAATAATCGTACCTGATATCTGGTGCTGTAAATTGTCGGCCCCGCTTGGTGGTGGCAAAATTTAATGAACATCTTTTGGTGAAATTCTCAAACTATTTAGCTATTGCAATGTGTTGTTCTAAAGTTAATTGCTTCTCCCTTTGAATTTTTATATATACTTGGATTTTCTTTACTTCTCCAAACTCAATGAGAAATGCGAATGGGATCTCTCTTATTATAAAGATATACTATAGTTTTAACTTTCGCAAAGTTCTTAAATTTTGAATAATAATCTAACAAAAATCTTCAATAGGCTCACGGCCTACTAAACTATACCGGAAAAATAAGAATCGTCTGTTTTTAATTTTTTAATTAGATCGTTTTGAAAAATCATACATACTTTTGTTAAACTTTTAAATTTATTAAAAGAAAGGAAAACTACATTAACATAAAATAAATACATTAAGTTTCGTAAATTAAATAACTGTATGTCATATCGTTCCGACCCGGCACGTCTTCACCCGTGTACGGCTACCTTACTACTGCTCTTCCCACTACCCGGTTCTTCCTCCAACAACTCGGCCTCGCTACTCGAGGAATCGTCCTCGATTTCCTCTTCAGGTTCCAAAGTACACCACGGCTTTAAGGCATCGGCGGCGTAGACAGATTCAAATTTCCGTTGCGTGCGCTGGGCACCGGGTACATCGCTCAGTAGATATCGATCATTCCCTAGAACCTTGGATATTTGATAGGGTCCTTTGAATCGTGGTCTGAGCTTTCTCGATTCTCCAGTTGCGGTTGGTTCTCGGTAGATTAATACTAGATCACCAGACTGATAGTGTCGTGCAGGTCTATGATGCTTATCAAAGTATTCCTTCTGCTTTTCTTGCATACACTGGATTTTCTTTAAAGCTTCTCCTCGGATCTCATCAAGGTTTCCAGGTTCCTCTTCCGACAGTGCCAACACTAGTTTATTTTGTAAGGCGTTTCTTGGTTTGTAACCCAACAGCAAAGTATGTGCGGACTGACCCGTGGTCTTATTTATAGTAGCATTCAGGGCATACTGCAATTGTTGTAAACGCGAATCCCAGTCGCGTCCGTCTTCTCGGGCATAAGTCGTCGTAATAACGGTCATCAACGTTCGGTTATACCTTTCTATTTGACCGTTTGCGCGAGGAGTCGCAGTAGCGTTTTTAATATGCGTAATATCATTATCGATGCAGAAACTTTCAAACGTCTTTGAGGTAAAGGCAGTACCGCGATCTGAAATTAGCCTATGAGGTGGTCCAAATACCGAGAATACATCCGCTAGCATTTTAATTACGTTATTAGTCTTCGTGTCCTTGACAGCTTTGATAAAGATAAACTTTGTAAAATTATCGATGTAAGCAAGCACATACGTATTGCCTTTGCTACTTTTTGGAAACGGTCCCAGATGGTCGATATGGGCCGTGTGAAATGGTATCGGTACCCTTTCAATGTTGTACAATTGCCCTTCCGGTTTTCCGGCTTTTCCCTTGTGATAAGCACATTCGATGCATGAACTGAGATAGGATCTCACTTTCTTTGCCATCTTCGGGAACCAGTAGTACTGTTTAAGTTGCTCTAGCGTTTTGTCATAACCGAAATGACCCATGTCATCGTGACATCCTTTTATCACTCTCCATCGTATACCTGTTGGAACTACCCATTTTGTACCACTCTCTGTTTTCCTGTATAACCTGTTTCTGTCGAGTTTGTAGTCCGTATGCATCTGTTTCTCAGTGTTGTTCTGGGGTTGTCGTGCCAAGGTGTTTCGTATTTCTACCAATTTTGGGTCTTGCAACTGCATAGTTATCAACCAATCGTCTTCGTCGATTCTCACACTTAAAACGGTCAGAGCTGCCGCGTCTGATTCTTTCGCTTCTCCAGTAGGATGGCGACTCAAGGCGTCCACGTGTACCATATGTCCACCACCTCGATGCTCGATATCGAAATCGTATTCCTGTAGTCTCAGTACCCATCTAGCGATACGTGGCGTTAGATCTCGCTTTTTCATAACGGTCTTTAGAGAATTGCAATCGGTTACCACTTTAAATTTACGTCCTAATAGATATATACGGAATCTTTCAACCGAATCTACCACTGCCAGGGTTTCTAATTCATAACTATGGTAACGTTCTTCAATATCGGATGTTTGGCGACTGAAATAGGCGACAGGTTTCAAGGGAGTATCGGACATTCGCTGAAGCAAAATTCCAGCCAATCCACTTTTGCTCGCGTCCGTATGAACTTCGAATGTAGCTTCTGGGTTGTACAGGGCTAATACTGGTCGTTGAGTCAAAACATCCTTCGCCTTTTGGAAAGCTTCTTCTTGGTTGGGGGTCCATTCCCATTCTTGATTTTTCCTAGTCAATAATGTAAGTGGCCTCATAATCCAGGCATAGTGTTCAACAAACTTTCTGAAGAAACCGGTAAGTCCTAGAAACTGACGCACCTCATGAACATTCTCTGGCCGTTTGAAATTTCTAACCGCATCGATCTTAGCTTCACCTGGGCGAACACCATTACAGTCGATCTCCATACCAAGATATTCTACAGTTTCGAACAGAAATCGGCACTTCTTCAAATTTAGTGTCAAACCTTCTTCCTTTAGCACTCCGAATACACGACCTAGTTTCTCAAGTCCTTCGTCTACACTCTCACTCGCGATCAGGATATCGTCCATATAAATTGTCACTATTTCTGGTCCTAATTCTGCAAACACTTTTCTCATTAAACGGTTGAATACACTCGGTGCGTTTACTAGTCCAAACGGCATGCGTGTAAATTCGTACAAGCCGTCATTCGTCACGAACGCAGTAAACTGTCGACTTTCCTCTGCTACCGGCACTTGATAGTAACCACTTGCAAAGTCCAATGTAGAAAAATATTTCTTGTTAGCCAGATGGTCTAGTTGTTCCTCCATTGATATTGGCACCATATATTCCTTCTTAGTTATAGAGTTCAAACGCCTATAATCCACGCACATGCGCGTTCCTCCAGTTCGTTTTCCGACGAGAACGACCGGACTTGCATACGCCGAATTTGATGCGCGCACAATACCCGCCTGAAGCAGTTCGTCTACTGTCTGTTTCACAATATCGCGTTGAGCATATGGTAGGCGATAAGGTTTACACGTCACAGATTCTGATGATGTCAGTTCAATGTCAATTTTCACTTTATCAGTTACTCCTATTTCACCGAAACAATTTGCAAAACATGCTTCGTTATCACGGATAAGGCTCTGCAGTTGTGCGATGTCTTCTTCAGCCAAATTTGGGTTAATTGCATAGCTCATATCCATTGTCTTTCTAGGTCCACCATCAACCTGTTCTTCTTCGTACATCGATTCAATATTTGTTACCGGCGATTCTGTATCGTCCATCTTTTCCAGTTCATGGGTGTTGTTATTTCTATCTAACCCATTATCTTCTTCTAATAATAGCTGACTTTCTTTTTCGTGCTCTATTGCATCATTTTCTTCATTTCCCCATTTTCCTCTTATTTTCTCGATAGTTAACGTTTGTCTTTCTTTGGTGACTTTAATATTTGGTTGATCCAAAGCGCTTCTACCAATGATTATCGTATCTGCTTGACAATCATCTGGGACAATGAAAATTTCCGTCTGTATTTCGATTCCATCGACCATTATTGTGTATTCGCATCTGCCAATCGTTTGACATTCGCCTCCACCAAATCCTCGTAATCTAACTTGACAAGGATTATATGTACACCTCAGTCGGTTAGCATCTGTGTGTTTTAAGGTAACCACTTCACTGCCCAAGTCTATGAAAGCAAGGATTTTCTTATTATTTAAATAAATAAATTTGTGGTACGGGTCTTTCAAGGTTTCAACTATTCCAATACAATTTACATTTCTTGGCGGCTGCAATGCACAATCTTTTGCCAAATGACCGACCTTTTGACATTTAAAACATCGAGCTTTCCTTTGCGGTTTGGGACATTTTAAGGAAATGTGTCCGTATTCGTTACAGTTATAGCACTTTTTATCGTTTTCCGTCTTCTTATTGTCTGGTAAATTAGTTACCGATTTGGTGTACGCATGCGGTTTGGTATGAACATTTTGCATTGTGCTTTCGTAGTTCTTGATTTTAGTTAGTAGATCTTGTACATCGCATGGTCCACTCATTGCGAGCATTTTCGATAAATCTTTATCATTCATACCAGCCACGATATATTTAATGATGGCTTTTTCACTCAAATTTCCTTTGCTTGCGATTGCTTTCATACTATAAACATAATGTTCGTACGATTCGTCGACCCTCTTCTTACATTTACTTAATTCAAAATGGATGTCAGCGTCGTCCACAGCAGTCGGAAAATCTAATATTAATCGCTCTTTGAAGGTATTCCAATCGATAATTCCTTCTTTCCCTCCCTCGAACCACATTTTTGCAGCTCCACTTAATTTTGCAATGGCATTAAATAGCAGAGTTCTATCATCCCATTTAAAAATTTGCGATAAATTCTCGACAGTTCTAATCCATTGAGTAGCAGTAGAAGAGTTTAACTTACCCGGATCAAATTCTGGAATGATCTGCAGGGCGTTATTGTGATAATGTACGTGTTGATTTTCATTACTATTCCTTGACTTTATTTCTCGTGCCAGTAGTTCCTTTTCTCTTTCTAATAATTCTCTCTCTTGCATCAGTAGCCTTCGTTCCCATTCTATTTGATATTTTGCGTCACCTATTCCAGACGTAACCTCCATGTTACTCCGCGTCGTCGAATTTGCTCCAAATTCCGTAATTTCACGTTCAAATGTGGGACCTGTTTGATCCAACGTATTTTCCATCGCCTGTTCGTTGTCTTTAGCACTCATTTCACGTTCAGTCATTTTCGTAGTTAACTGTATATTGATCGTAAGTTTCACGTTAAATATTTTTACATTCGCACTGTATATCTAGTCAATTTTATCGTTTTGTTAATTATGTATATTTCGGTTTAGTTTCCACAGTTCGTATACGTTTTTCTAACTTTTAAAATCGTTCCCGTTTTTCACACTTTTCGTATTTTTCCCACGTAACGCAGATGCTTTTTGCTGTTATTGTTTACTACGTCTCCGTACAAAAACTAAACACCTGCTCTTCCGTTCTCGTTGCACGCATATATAACGTATATGTGTCCCTACTCACTCGTTCGCATTCGTTTTTATTTTCGCGTATTTCGTATTAGCGCGTTGGTTTCAATATATGTATTATAATTGATTTATCCCGCCGCTGCTATTTGTTAAACTTTTAAATTTATTAAAAGAAAGGAAAACTACATTAACATAAAATAAATACATTAAGTTTCGTAAATTAAATAACTGTATGTCATATCGTTCCGACCCGGCACGTCTTCACCCGTGTACGGCTACCTTACTACTGCTCTTCCCACTACCCGGTTCTTCCTCCAACACTTTGTTAATGTAACTTCTTGAGCCAACTGTGCTAGAAATGCTTGTATATTTCAAAGCCTCGAGAACGCGGAACCATCTTTAAACTCATTTTGTTAAATAGAAACCGATTTCCTTTGTCTCCTTAAATAGCTTATTTTGTTCAATCGATTTCAACGATTATATTCATGTGATATAGTGATCGATCGCGTTAATTTTACTAATATAGAACCATTTTATGCAATACGTAATTGAACTCTACTGTTAAGATGTCAAACATACATAACTAGTGAGTACACCAATTTATTAATACATTGCGCAATTGAATCGTGTTATGCAACAGGGAACCAGCCATTACTAAAAACATATAAAGTTGGTTCCCTGTTGCATAACACCATTCAATTTATCTTTGATTTAGTTAAATCTATTGGTGCCATCTAAATAACCGATTTTTTTAAATATATTCCCACAAAATAAATATTTATTACACTTTATTTCTGAACTCTTAGCAGGTCATCTAACGACTACTCTATTTCCAATTCACTTGCTCAAAAAAATTTCGTTAAGATAATCAGAATTAATATTCATTTTGAGGTGAAGGACCGTATTGGCGTCATTACAATTATTGTGTAGTTGGTGTTCGCTTAAACTTAAGACAATTTTGTTCTTAAGAATATATTAAATCTTTGAGATGCCAACGCAGGCAGTAATCTATCGCTTTTCCTCATTCCGTACTTCTAACTTAATACCAAGATTTTCAATAGCCCAATGATGTTCATCGTTTGTAATGAACAATTGATTTTTCTATATTTGTAGAGTACCGACGCACACCACGCTATTAACTTGATTCATAGTTTCCATACTGGTGTATGTTTATTAATTAAATCAAATATCGACTCTTCTCGATTGTTCAAATTATTTGCACGTTAGCGGTCATAATAAATGCTTTACAAGCAAAGCACATTTATGTATGCATGTATTACACATCGCGCTGAGCAGGTGCTATAAACCGAATTCTTGCGGTTGTAAAATTATGCTATACTCCGTAAGATAAAATAAAAAAAGGACTGCAAGATAGTATTTAAGGCATTCTTGCATGAAGCAATAGTGAAGTGTTGGGCGTGCACATAAAATATGTGTAACTTTAGTTTATAAATCATTCTATTATATCAACGAATGATAACGAGTTGCATGCTACAATTACTGTAAATGTAAACCGCTATCGAGAAAATATTTTTCATTCAATAGTTTTGCCACACAAATAAACCAAATGAGGAAAAGAAACGGTTTCGTGCTTAATATCCAACGAAATAAATAAGACGATTCAATAGCAGAATTGAACAAAAGTAAAGGTAGATACAAGCAAGAAACGGCAAAAACATTATAGCTCTACAAGCAAACGTTTCTTGCTAACAACATTTCAGTTGATAGTATGTATTAGAATATTAGACGTATAAATATGGATGCAGTAGATCTGTAGTACTGAAATGTTTTAACAAGCAAAAAACATCAAACAGTTTTTCTTTGACAATTCACAGGAATCGCTAGATATTATTATTAAATGTCTGTTTCTGAAAAATATATATACTGTTTAAAAAAATGCATACGATGTTATAACTTCTGGTGATGCTACAGGGGCATATATAAAATTAAGCGCCCCTAAAATTAGCAGGAACGTGTTAATAATTTATGCGTGCGCTGGCCTTCGAAAGTTATTAATGGTTGCTTGTTGGCACAAACCTCATACAGAACTATCTAGGCCGCTTATGCAAATAATGTATAGACGTGGAATTTCAAATACCCTTAAACTTACTCCCATATAACAAGCGCGTATTACAAAAAAATATATTTTAATTGCATGTCGTACCTGTTTTAGAACAGCTGCATTCTTACCAATTACAGCTCAATAAACTACAAATTATAAATAAAAAGTAACGTACTTTGGCTTCATTTGTTACAGCAGGCTTATTTGCGAATTGAACTTCTGTCGCTTTTAAGATCGTGTTTTCTTCCAAAATTGTTGCTTGTGATTGATTGTGTCCAAATGGCTTCTTTCCATAAAGACACTGGTAAAATATTACCCCACACTCCATACATCAACCTTTGATGATATTTTTGGAGGATTTTTTCCAACCACAAAACATTCTGGGGGCAGGTACCTATAAATTAAAAATCATTAGTAGATGGTTTAGTGGTTATTGATTAAATGTAGTAAGTTAAAAAAGTCCAAATATGCCCAAATAAACATTTTTACAAACAAATTAGTATAAATTGTTGTTTTCGCCTCCAACGAGGTTGAAAAATTACCGTGACTCTGGTATCTCCCACCAATTTTTAGCTCTTGAAGAAGTGGAGACATAACAGTGACAAGAATAATTAAGGAGTCAAAATTCGAACTTGGAAGTGGCAGTAAGTTGGGCTTTCTGAAGCTTTCTAACTGGAGGACTTGTTACAATAAAAGAAATAGGAAACTGAGAGAAACGTATCTACTAGCACGAAGTTTTGGTTTTGTTATAATCGCGCAACCTAGTTGCCCTAGAGTAGTTATATAACACATATTATATTTAATGTAATTACGAATATATATCATACTTACCAATATGTGCCAGCCCCTGTGACGTTAAGTCCATTCCATGGTCAGGGTTATAATTTTCTTCATCCATTACTTTACTTAAACCAAAATCCGTGATCTTAATTTCCCCGCAGACATTCCCTTCTGTTAGCAGAATGTTACCAGGCTTCAGATCATAGTGAATAACTGGCGGTTTGATTTCGTTCAGGTACTTCAACGCGGATACTACTTGCATAACTATGGACCTAGCTTCTCTTTCTGGTATTGTCTTGTGCTGAAACGTTATTAAATGATATTAATACTAATATACAGAAGCTAACATAAAATAATTGATGCATATAATCTCAGTCCCGTCTTGAAACATTTCTTGGTTCACCCTCATTAATATCAGGGAACAAGTTGTATCATCATGCAATTTAAATCTAGAATGACGCATTTTGTCCACGCGACAGAGTTGAACTAGGGATAAAACGAAAAGAACAATTTAGTTACATTCGGCGGTAGCTATTGAAACGTACACATCGAACATATCGAATTCGTGTAAATCTAGAAAACAATAGTTGACTCACGAAATCAATGTGTTTATCCTACAATTTATGAACTTAATAGTGCCAAAATAGTGTAGTGTACCACAAATTGCTAATGTGCTCAGACAAAATATATAAATATTACAACACATATTGGAAAGAAATCGTGTTTCTTGCTTATAATCGTTTACTTCATCAACAACTATATCAGGAACAGCCGGAACTTTCCAAAGCAGAGAACATTACAAAAATATGTACCAGAGGAGCACGCAAAAAATATATTAAATCAAAAGTACCAATTAAACACCTGTGGTTAAATGTGGATAAGCGGATCGTAGGAACTTTTTCGCTCCTACGATGACGAAACCGTTTTAAGAGGGTACAGTGTGCAGTGTGCGTACTCTAATGTTAGTAGTTTTTTTTATCAGTGGTTCATCCGCTAACTTTCATTAAATTTTTTTTTAAAGAAGTATCCTTGTGCTAAAAATAGAGAACTTTCAATAAACCAAATGTTAATGTTTGTTACTGATGGTGCAATACAATGCATTGTATTGACTATATTCTTAAAAAAATAATGTGTTGCGTTACGTTACGCGTAAAATTCAAGTTACATTTTGTAACAATGACTATTATACCAGTTCTCCAAATGTACTCGTGAACTTTATAGACTGTTCCAGTATTCTTCAGTCCCTCCCAACCAATTTGATCCGAAAGAGGCAGCTATCAAGAGTAGACAATATTTCAAGATTATTATCAATTATTTGAGATTAGTTGAGAAAAATTACAAATTAGTTCTCCGTTCGCTCATTTATGTTGCAAATATTGGATGTCATTTACAATTGTGCTAAAAGTGATAAACGCGATGTGTGTGTATTATAGCTACTTCAGCGTTTCACAATGTTGTTATAAATTAATGGTTTATTTCCTTTTTAATTTCTTGTAAGTATGCACATTACAATACATTTGATGCAGTAGCCTTAGAAGTGAAAAAACATTTTAATCACAGTAATACCTTTCTAAGAATTCGTTTTCATGCATATTCTATCAAATTGGAATTTGTTGATACTGACTCTACAGTTCCATTTCAATCGACTTGTTCGTGCTGTATAAACGACGAAATAAAACGGATTGTGAATATAACATGGTTATAATCTGGTGGATTTATTTCCACTCCGAAACAAACCACAAAATTATAACAAAAATAATTATCGCAACCATCTAACACATATGTAAATATCGCTGCAGCAAGTAGGTACTGTAATAAGAACTAAAATACAACTTTATCATATTATTATATGATGGACTTCTTACATTAACATTTACGGTCAAAATGCGCCACTCTGGTCGTAACATGTGAATGCACTAATAAATTAATGTGAAAGCATAAATAATATTTCGATAAAAAATCAACAGTAGTTTTGTTATCGACAAGGCTTTCATAAAATTATATACATACCTGTTTTAAATAAAAATCCAGATCATGACCATCACAGTATTCCAACACTGTACAGAACGAATTAGCGTCTATTTCGAAAACATCATATAATTTAACTACCCTAGGATGATCTAATGCTTTATGTATATTGTATTCTCTTAAAGCATGCCTGCAACAAAAACCGCAAATTAAAAGTATTCTATTGGTTTATATACAATTATGTCTCTAAAGTATTTACAAAAGTAGTATGAAATGTATGTTATACAGAAACTCATTTTAATTATAGATGAAGCGGTAAACTAATCGAAATTTGTCCTGCAGGTAATTTTGAGAATTACTTAAGTTTTATATAAATGATTAGATAATATAATGACACATTCCAATCTTAAAACATATGATAAATAACTTAATTCCAAATACAAAGAAATCTGAAAGCTAAAACTAAATTGGCAGCAAAAAAACAAATGTTACAACTATAGGTATAGTTAGTATTGACCGTTCATATTTCACCAGTTTTGTCATTTAAAAAAACTATACTGTCTACGTAAATCCTTTCAGGCCAGTTTCGTAGTTGGTTTTATATGAATATGGCAATAAATATTCCAGTGTTCCCTGATACGGGGCAGTGTGAATGACAATTTCATTAGTTTCCCGTTTTAGTAAACACGGATAATGTTTTAAATCGAAACTGTTAATGAACCCGTTTCACAAATTGTTAAAAATACAAAAACAACCTATGTGTAACACCCTGTACATAAAAATTAAACTTCAAAATTGTATGGAATATTAAACATACTAATTACGTAATAGTAGCAGTTATTATGCGCTAATACGCTATCTTCAATTGAATCCTATTACAATTCGAATGTGCAACATTTTATTAAGGGTTGTCTAGAACGCTCCAGTTGTAAAACTGAAATTGTGTATCCGGTTTTAAAGTTGGAATCGATTCTAAAAACGGGTAGAACAGACAAACATTTCGGATCTACCCGATTCCGGGTACCTGGTTTTGAATGACAGCACTAGTTTTATATGTATCTACTGCAATCATATTTTATATGTAATTAATATAAACACTACAAAATAGTTATAAAACATTAGAATCCACAAATCTTCTTTGACAGACTAAAACAACAACACAAATGAATAACAATTCATTTGTGTTAATACCAACAATAATTAACCAATTATTTGTTTAATAGAAATTGTTTAAGCTATTCAACTTCAAACGAGTTTCCTTGAAGATATCCTTTTTGTAATTTGTACATTAAAACAAAATATACACTTACTTAATATAATTGGCTTTTTTATCTTCCTTCCAATCCTTATTTAACTGATGAACTTTACATGCTACGTAACGTTGTTCCTTAAGGTCGAACGCTTTATGAACTTCACTAAAACCTCCTTTACCCAGTAACATCAATAACAGATACCTATCGTTGAGAACTGGGTGATTATTAAACCTTGATTGGTCTTCATTATGGATACGTTTTAATTCCCTTATATGTAAGTTTCGCTCTCTTTCTAGTTTCTCCATTTCAAGCTGTAAATCCGCATCTTCCTTTTTGAGCGCACTTTGTCTTAACTGTAATGTAAAATGATATGAATAAGTATTTTACAACCATATTAAAATTAAAGAATCACATCCATAATGGTTTGCAGTATTAAGATATACAATAAAAAGAAGATTAAAAGAAAAAGGCCTGCAAATAACGATTATTCAAGAATGCAGAATATTTATAATCTTGCATATTTTAATAACCAAATACATAATCAAACGTAATTTTTTTCGTGCACATATTTTATTTTCTAAACTAACGTAATGGTCTAATATTCTCATTACTGCCTTATGTGCTAATCTATTACGGGCGTACCTTTAATATTTCATCAGCCTCATAGTACTCCTGTAAGGAAAAGGAACCTGGTACAGCATCTGGTTTGAGGAACGTTGAATCAGTGCCATTATGAAGTGACGACGCAGACGAATTTCGCTTCCGTCCGCCTTCACTTGTTGGTCTTCTTTTAAGTAATAATTTTTTTTGCCTATCAATTTCCTCTCTTTCTGCTGTTATTTCTTCTTGGCGCCTACGAGAAAGATTATTTAATAACGATCAAATTCAACGTACTATATCAAAGATTTATCTCTCTACATACTCTGTGCCAGTTATTAATTCCATGAGAACCAAAACGTAAAATAAAAGTCGATTTCTTGCAGATGTTTTTATATAATGTACCAATGAACCACCAAAACAATCAATTATTAAATTATACAAACCTACATAAAATTAAGTTTAGAATTAGTATTGTGTAATTGACAAGATGCAATTTATTAAACATTAAATCTAATTATAGATCAACCGCAACAGTAAATTAAAAGAATTTCTTTTTACTTTTAGAAAGAATACTTGTAATTTTAATTACAAAAATTGTCTCTATATAACATTTACTTATATAGTAAGAAGAATTTTATATAGAAAAGTTATGTAGATACAAATGGAAGTACATACTCTTTATAAAAGTAACAAAAACAATTGTTTTAACTTGCTACAGTTTCTACATAACTGGATTTAATCTTTAATAATTTAGATGAATATCTTACCAATTATATGATAATTTTGATTTTATCTAACTTTGTATAACTAGTTTTATTTATATTTAAAAATAGCTCAAACTTTATAACTAATAAATTGTTTTGGTTAGTTTTTGCAATTTGGTTTGATTCTATGGTAAGATCACGAAACCAGTAACATACAAAAAATTGTGAGCAAGGAATTTTTTTTTACTTTTTGGCTCACATTCCTAAAAATATTTGTTCACAAATACTTATTGCAGTTTGTTTAATTACTGTGCTGAGCTCAACAAAGCCCTCTGTGTCAGTATAAGAGCTGGTTTTTAGCCCGGTATATCGTATATCTTCAATTCAATACGTAAAATTTAACTATTGCCGTAGTATTGAATGCTTCTGAAGTTCACTTTAATGGATGGTAGTTAA
This sequence comes from Holotrichia oblita, assembly GCA_023690525.1. Lineage (NCBI taxonomy): Eukaryota > Metazoa > Arthropoda > Insecta > Coleoptera > Scarabaeidae > Holotrichia > Holotrichia oblita. The sequence goes on along the minus strand of CM043019.1, from coordinate 87,469,456 downwards.
CACAAAACTATATCAAAATACATAGAATAGTAAACATAAACTTCAAGTGAATGCAACTGCAGAAAATTCTTTTTCCATCTTCTCATACAATATTTTTTTTGTTTTAGAATAGGATGATTATTGTCTTTTAAACTTCTTGATATATATGAACAATTGTTCAAACAATTACTAATTTCTTTCAATAAAAAAATGATCAAGATACTGTAAGTCTGCTAGAAGCGCCGATTACTGAAAATTACGGTAACTTAAAACTACCAGATAATCATTGTTTGGCGGCTTTTATAGTCAGCAATGCAATAGATGTGTCAGCAATTAACGCAAGTACTACACATGTACTTACATCCTTAAGAGTAGTAATTTGCTAAGTGACCAACAAGATGTAAGTTTAGATACAATACATTTTCATTGTAGTATATGTAATTTCTAGCTCAGTCGAGTCGTCGTAGTTGTAACTAAGACGATTCCTAGTTACTACAGTCAAACACTTTGAAAGTGATGGAAAATAAAGATATTATTTAAGCTTTAAACTATTGTAAAATCAAACATGATCGATATACATATTTGTAATAATAGAACACCTTGTTCATGTCTGGATTCTATGTGAAGTGCTGAATTCAAAAATGTGTAACACATGGTACCTAACATTACAGCTTGGAAGATATAGGAATTTAAATATTTGTTTGAAATACATGCAGTTAGCTAATTTTTGGCCGTCATGTATGTCAGCTATAATTGTGACAATGTAATATTGTGATAAAATACTAATTTTAAATAACTGTATCCTCCAAACTATCAAAGTTAGGTCCCATATCTTATACAAGGTACCCACCTAGTGCGCGGAAGTCAAATATCTTGGTTGATGAGAGATAATTGAAGCTTTTTTTATTTCATGTGTCTAGTTTTCTCAAAATCTACAAATCAAAAATAATGCCGATTATACAGGATGATCCATTTACTCTACACAGAAAGCAATTTTTTTTAAATACAAGCATATTTCTTATCATTTATTTGTAATCTATATGAAAAATAAAAGCCATTTTATATATGGTATTCAAAAGAAAAACTGACGGTCTTTGAGATATTTGGCTTACTATGTTTTTCTAGTAAATTTTCGTCAATTACCATATAATATCGCACATTTTTTGGTTACGTTAATTAACAGAAAAAATATCGTTTGATCAAATATTAGGCAATAATGGTACTTCAATACGCCATGTCAGAAACTGACCTACAGTACAAAGGACTGACATACAGAAAATGTCAAATTTGACGAAAAACAATATGAAAAATCTCTGTTAATTCAAATGGAACACAGAATATTATCGATCAGTAAAACGCAATATTCTACAACTTTTCTATAGCATTTCCTATACCTAAGTTCACCACGTTAGCTAAATAATGCATTATCATGGTAAAAAGTGAGTAAATTTACGCATGACTTCAAATTTACTCCATTAAAACAAAAGTCAAAGAAATTGTTCGAAATGTTCATTGTTCAAGAACTAATTCCACAAGTTTATAACAAGTTTTATTATTATTAAGTTCTTATGTATATCTCTATCTATTTTGCAGTAGTTCTTTTATTACAATAGGCTTGTTTCTACAAAAGCTGAAACATATTTGTTGTGAAACCGTATTAAATATTTTTGTACACAGTTGAGGTAATTATTATAAACGTAATTATGGACATCTTTACGGTTACGTGTATCACCAATTATTGTCAGACCTGGATATGAGAAAGCCATTGCTGTTTTGTGCATGCTCATAAGAAAAACAATCAAAAAGGAACTTGTCGCCAACGTTTTACCATATACACGGCTGAATTGTGATATTTCTAATACACAAAGAGTCAACCAACGTAATTATCACAATTATGCAGATGAATATCCTGGGTTATTGCAGGTAGTAGATAATTAACAGTGTTTTAAAGTGAACGTGTGGTCTAGAATTTATGGATAACATACTGTTGCGGTACATTTTTTCAAGCGCCATTTAACTAAAGATATGTATTTGAATTTTTGGCAAAATGAGGTACATAAGCCGCTAATAAATATGTAGTCCCCCAGATATTAATAATTGATACTGTTGGTTTTAGCATGATGATGCTCCCTTACATTGGACATTGGGAATCTTGTTCATGAATTTGGCGTTTATTGTTCATTATTATTTCAGGTTAAACAACATTTAAATGCCAGATATTCAAACAGATGGTTACCGCAACATCGCAAATTTGAAAAAATGTGACAAAACATTTCCAAAATAGGGTTGTTATGCTGAGAAAAGAACGCTGGACAAAGCGAATCTCTTAATTTTTTGGGTTTTGAACATTCCGAAAAATTTCTCTTTTTAAATTGTTTTAACTCACTTTTTCTATGATAGCTACTGCGTTTTTTATCTAAACTGTTGAACTTAGGTATGTAGGTATAGAAAATGCTATAGGGAAGTTGTAGAATATTTAATTCTGCGTTTTGCTGATCAAAAATATACAAAAGTGCTCCACTTGAATTGACATTTTTCATATTTTCTTTGCCAAATTTGACATTTTCTGCGTACTCCTTATACTGTAGGCCAGTTTCTGATATGGCGTTTTGAAGAACCATTATTGCGTAATATTTGATCAAAAAATATTTTTTCTGTTAATTAAATTAAATAAATAAAATTTACTAGCAAAACATAGCAAGCCAAATCTGTCAAAGACCGTCAGTTTTTTCATATGAATACCATACATAAAGTGCCTTATACTTTTCATGTACATTCAAAATAAATTATAAAAAAACAAAGGTTCTTTATACTTATGTAGAGGAAATAGACCCTGTATAATCGGCATTATTTTATGTTTGTAGATCTTGAGAAAACTAGACAAATGAAATGAAAAAAGATTTAATTATCTCTCTTATCAACCAAGATATTGGGCTTCCGCGCACTAGGTACGCACTCTGTATATTTTCGAATTTGGCACTTCATATAAGCTCCAGAAATAAATTCATAATAATATGTAGGTTTTATTTAAGAAAAATATGCATGGCGACAACAAACCACAAGTAACATCATAACATACATAAAATACAGAACATGTACAATTGAAACCAAAAATCTACCCGTAATGGACATTTTAAAAATGTTTTATGGTTTGAGAAATAACGAATATGTTCCGTACTTTATATACACACTGTATATCACTGATAAGTTTAGCTGCTCAGTATTGAAATATTATTTGGAAAATTCATTCAATTTGGTGTTCTCTTTCAAATTTTATCATGCTAATTTTTTGATCTAATTTATATTGATATTTTTTTTTAGTTGTACAACAAAACAAAGTTTTTCAAGCTTATTACACTTTTCTTCAAAACTAGTAATTACATATTTTTGAATTTTGTTCTAACATGTCTTTTTGGAGTAGCTTATTTATGTTACTTGGTTTCCTTTCGACAAATTATCATTTATAATACTTGCCTAATTGACGATGGTGTATATGTATGTTTTTGTGTGTGTATGCATATATGTATAATATACATATGTTATTCATGGGGAACTGGTTCCTTGGCACTTTTCGTTGTTGAAAAGTTCTAAGGAACCCGCTCTGTGAATAATCCTGTATATATTTGTCTTTTATCTCAAATATTAATAATTTCATAGCAACATTCAGATTATAGAACAAATACTTTTTTATATAATAATAGTATAATAATTTTAATTAAAACAATAAAACATAAAAAGTTAGGAAATTATAAATATGCACCAAACTTTAGTTTATTACCTCGCTAATTCTTGAAAGGCATGTCCATCAGTCCAATTCTCTTGGAAGGTGGCACCCACCCTCTGCGTTACAAACTGTCCTAACCTAAGCCTATTTTGCATACACTTCTGACGAGCTTCTTTTTCTCAATCGAACTTTTTTCCTTGAGCAATTTCTTTACTACTTCAATACATTTATTTATATGTTGTTTGTGCTGGTCTATTGTTTTTTGTTGCGCTGACATTTGGTGCCTCAGTTCTTCATTTTGCCGGGTAAGTTCTTCTATTTTATTGTTGCGGGCCTCCAAATCTGAAGATGCTTGAGTTTCGAACTCTTGTATCCTCTGGCATGTTAATTCAGTCTGCAAATGAAATCGATTTTATTTCCAAAACACACTAAGTGTGGTAAGTGACTACAGAAATATTAGATCAGTTGGTAGTGCATGTTAGATTAATCAGATACATATGAGTATCATTCTTCTAAATATCATCATTTTTATATTTTAATTCTGTCCAAAAAATAAATATATAAAAGTTTACCTGAAGTGTAAATGAGCATTTCAACATTTTTAGATTCTGATAATTGATTTATATCTTAACTCGTTTTAATGCGGTTAATTTTCAAAGCACGTGTTCTGTGAGAAGAAAATCATGAACATAACCTCACAAAATTCGTAACTTCTAAAAGAAACTTTAATTTACAAACTATTCTTGTTTTAAAACATGTAAAAAACACAATAAACAAATAACAAAAGATTTTTTCTTGTAACAAACGTTTTCTTCGCAAAACAAAATACATCTTACTGCAAGAACTTTACACGACGCAAGTGTTTCAACTACGTATTTAATCAAGATGGCGCTTAACGGAAATGCGTGTAGGAATGAGTCACATGATCAAAGCGTTCTCGTCTATTTTTGCCGTATTTATTTTGTGTAAAAAATCTGAAACAAATTTAACTTTACCTGTACTTGTTTGCTAACCATGGCAGGGTGAGGCAATCTTGGGGTTGCGTCTTGTAAAAATCGAAAGGAACCGTGTTGACCGGAACTTGGGGGAAGGCATTCCCACCTGTTGCGGAGAAGGCGGTACTGCAAATTGCAAACTCTTAATAACAGAAAAGACTTAATTAAAATAACATTACTTCACAATAAACTATTAAATATGTCGGAAAATTTAATAAGTAGTATGACAGAATATGTATTTAGTAACTGCCGCATATGATCGAAAGATGCTCAAAAAATGTATAGGTACATTTTAAGATAAACTTGTAAATACCTATCCTCTATGTTTGATACTTATAATAATTAAATATATATATCTATACTCCTATATGCGAAGCATAAGCATGAGTATATATTTTTTTTATTTGCATACACTGATTGAAGTTCACAACTGCAGTTTTACATGTTATTACTGCGTTTGAAAATGCAACCATACTTTTCAAGGCAAACTAAAAATTGTAGTACAATAGATCTATTTTTTTTAAACAGTTGAAGTATACCGTAAACTAAACATGGCAAATTCAGTACACAAGTCAGTAACGTACCCATGTAATTTTGCATTTAATTTAAATTGTAAAAAAAAAAATTCACATGGGACGATTAAGTGAGCTCACCGACCGTGGAATATTTATGCACGACACGACTATATACTAATTTACAATTCAAGGTTGTTATCATACCGACGACTAGCTGGTCGATCGCAAATCAGACAAAGCTCGAAATATCTCCCGCGATGCACAAATGCCATATTTAATAATAACGATCGCTGGTATCGTTTTTGGATGTTGTACTTATAAATATGACGATTAAGTAATTCCAGAAAGGAATTTAAAAGCCGGTTTCGAATGCACGAAAGTCGTTTCAAAAGTGTACTGTTTGAGTTGTGCGCTTTTAATAAACGTAATTGATATTTTAGTCAAATTTGACAATACTGGACTCGGAAGTAAACATACGTACAAATATTACTGTTTAATAAAATAAGATGACGGAATTAAGAAAGGGATACTTTTACGACCTGTAAAATAATGTGTGTCTAAAACTGGGAAGAGATTTAATTTTATAGTTTTAAAAGAACATAAAAGTCGTATATTGTCCTTAGGGGTACTAATCGAAACCGGCATTATGGTAAACTAATTCTGTGTTTGTTGATTAATTGCCATCGATACAGAAATGCTAATCGAAAGCCAATTTTCAAAATCAGTTCGTAAAATCAACTTTGAAATCGGCTTTTAAAAGTAGTTTCGGCTAAAAACTGGTTAATCGATTTTAATGAATTTTAATAAACGCGGTTCTTCAAACTGCAGCGTCTTTACAGTCGAGGGTGTTTATCCGCCATCGATAAGATTCTCCACGTTGCCACACGGAGTAAAGGTCTATCGGGATCTACATAGGTCTCCCGAGTACTGTATTAGCAGGTTAGCTGACCTGGAGGCCCTTTGAGAAGTTCCACTGGTCAGCGTCATCGCGTATTCGCTCAAGCGTGGAAAGTTAAGACCTCAATGAATTTGAGTGGTGCTCACGAACCAAGGTACTGCGACGATAATTCGCAACATTTGGTTTTGGAGAATATCGAGCCATTTCACGTACGACTTACTAGCTCTGGACCAGGTCAGGGCACCATAGGTTAGAATAGGTCGGAAAAACACCGCATAAATCATGAACTTGATCTCAGAGATCTCTTCCAACACAAGAGAGGAACTACATAGAGCCGCGCGTGTATGAAAGAATGCAGCAACTATTGTACAGAAATGCTAGTTAAAAATCAGCCTTGTATTTAAAGTGATACCTAAATATTGCATTCGGATATCCCAAGACATCCTTTGACCACCAATGACGATGTTCGTGAAGGGAGAAAGGAGGAGAGATGCAGTTCACAGGAGAATCTTATCGCAACATACTTGTCGGCATTGATGGTGAGGTGCTATTTGGAAGCTGGAGCTCGTGACAGACCCTTGTAATTGTAATGTTATTAAGAAACCATCGCAAAATTGGTTTTAAAACCAGTTTCAACTGAAAAACAATCGATTTTAATGAAATTGTGAAATGAAAAATCGGTTTATTGATTCTCTCTTAATCGAATCTCTAACAATAGTGAGCAACAAATTAACGGCGGCGTATAGAAACAGGTAAATTATAACCAGAATTCAAGAAACATATACATATTAATTTCTAAATAATTATATCTTTCAATATATGAAATAATTTGGTTGACCCCTAATAGTCATCTATTAGAATTAAGTGATGCAATATAAAAAATAACATATTCGCATATCCATCTTTTTCCTTTTATTCAAAATTGTGCTACAGTTACAGACAGCTAACCACTAAAGTTCAAAATGAATTAATTATGAAAATCTAGTGTAATGAGAAAAAGATAAACGGAAGTAATGCACTATTATTAAATTACAACGCTTGTTAACTCCAATAACCTTAAACAAGATCTCTCTTTAATTCAATAATTCTTTATTGATACATGTCTACATTTTCGTGCTTGGTTTCGAACTTCTTCACGTTATACACATCCAACTGTGTTTAAATCAGATTCTACTTTATATAGAAGCAATGCCTTCCCATATAAAAAAATGATACTTTTTAGTTTTTGTGTTCAAATGGCCTTGTGACAGCATTATACCGCCTTTTATAATGCCGCGCTATTAATCACTTTGCTCCCAACAACGGAGTCTAATACTTTGAAAAAGATACCACCATCCTTCCGAAGAATTGAAACCCGGCTCCTATCGATGTTATGCGGTGTTGACATAATGTTTCTATTTGTCGTTTTGTATAGTTTAGTATAATTAATAATACATCTTGTTTTCGTAAAGTATCTCCGATCGCAAATTACAGCACTTTATAACGATTATTTTGATTTTAAGTAGTTTCATTTACCTGGTGTTATTGGAGTTAGCAAGTATTATAATTTAATAGTTACGTAGTACTCCGTTACTTTCCTTACTTTAAAGAAATTGTGCAAAAACCACGTATTAATTTCGCATATTTTTACTTCCTTGTCTTATTAATACAACTTCTTAATTTTCTTTGTTTTGGATAAACAAGGTTTTTGTGTGTATCCTTTTATTTAATAGTTGTATAATTTTCATAACATTGTTAACATTGTTTTTGAATTAATTTGATTCTTTATTACATTTGTATACTTTATAGCTGTTTTTATACATGTATATTCGAGATTTTATTTCTAAAAAGTTATTTACAATTTTTCTAGATGTAATCTATTAAATGGTTTAAATTTCTAATCATAACCTTAAATTGAAATTCAAAATTATTAGAGATTTACATGATGGGATTAAATTTAAAAATAAGCATATAAGGAGACGGTTTCATATTCATTACTCATATTTATATAAAGCAACCTAATCATTTTAACTTCTTTAATTGAAGTTAATTGAACGAAAAAAAGAAAAGTAACTCAACTTCAAGGATCTCATTATACGTACAAAAGTGCGTTTTATAGTGAGCCTTATAATTATGTGTGGTGAATGTACGCATGTACAGTCACACTTGTAATACTTGCGTAATTATTATTGATGTGTAACAGGATAATTTCTGGTGAGTAGTTAATCCATTTTTTTTTTGAAAATAGGTAACTCAAGAAAAGTATGTACATTAAATTGGTGAGCAATTAACTTTCGATTTGGGTATTGCAGTCTTTTAGAATGGCCATTTGATCTAGAAAATAAGTTGATAAGAAGGACTTTGTGATATACTCTTTTTAGAAGATAAAAATCGAGAAAAATAGTTTTCTAGATTTACTTTTTAACATATTATTACATCAAGGATGAGTGAAACTTAAGTACGATCAAATCACAAAGCTGTATCTCTGTTTGATGAATGTAGGTACATATACATATGATCAATAGTGTTAGTCCTACTGATGACTTTCAAATTGCATTTAGATTACCAAAATTAATGTCTCTCTGCATTTCTAAAGAAACTGTTCATAATATATTTTATCTCTGTTTAGAACGGATGGTAATTGCTTTTATTTTCTTTCTGCACGTTGTTAACCCAGTCAACTCAATAGACTATGAGAGCTTATTAAAAAAAAAATTACTTTAGCAATATATTCACATATTTGTCGATTTTTACCTTTTATTTACATAGTTTTGCAAATTAAATGATGATATTTTATACAATAGTTTCAATAATTTTACATCCATAAGGCGTGGTAATATATAAAGCGCTTAGCACACGGTATATAGTCTATCTTTACTTTTTATTTTATCTTTAAGGAGTTTCTGGACTCAACTGAAATGAACTTAACGTTTCTATACTTATTTTTAGTGTCTTTGTTTGATATAGACAAAGTTCTGTGGACTGACTCTGAAGTTTGAACTATTCGGTCAAGGAATGATAACGTTTGTAGGAAGTTCAGTGATTGAAAAAATACTTCGTGAATGTGTTAAACCAACAATCGAACTCATGATATTGCGTCTAGTTTAGAACCAATTGGTCAAAATTTGGTACTTATGGAGAACAATTCCATAAAACATGCGGTTCAAATAAGCAAAAATGATCTGAATGATCAGGAGGAAGCCAACATTTTAAAAGTTATGTCTTGTTCACATATCGCAAGCTCAACCCGATAGAGTTGTTGTGGGACGAATTAGATGAAAGAGTAAGAAACTGTAGCTCCTATATCCAAAAAAGTCATGTGAAATCGGTTTCTGATTGAATAATATAATATTTCAGTTGAAATGCTATCAAAATTAATACACAGAAGGCGGTGGGTTTGCATGCGAAGGGTGTTCTTTGATGACACGAAAATTTAGTATATTGTTTGCAAAAACATAAAGTATTGCCTTATTAGTTTGTTGTAGAAAATAATTTTTTATTTAAGTTAAATTCATTTTTCTTGTTGATTTTTGTAATTTTTTCTCTTGACCAAACTTCCGTGAGCGGTAAGGTATATTGTTATAGATACGATTTTCTCATAATTAACACCGACTCTTCTGATGAAGATTCGCTAAAGAAGATTTGAACTAGTTGTGCGTATTTCCATGAAATCGACATGTCTCTGGCTTTGTAATAAAGTAATTGTAGTTCAAGACTAGAATGTTTTAGATAAATCTAAAAATGATTCAAAACCTACTCTTTTCTAATCCATCTCATACATAGAGCTGTAGATATAGGCTTGTCTTCCATGTAGCTGAGCAGAGACTGACTTAATAACTTACAGAGAGAGAGATTACTATTTCAAATAATTTTTAAAAACTTGTTGCAAACTAATTCACCTATAACGATTAAGTTTTGTTATATTGCTCTTTTTACACGGGGATTTTTCAATTGCCAGCGTTAGTCCATACTTTTGGTGAGTTATTAATAATGACACATAATACGTTTTTAAATACTTCAACATTATGTTTCACTAAACGGCTCAGAATGTTATTGTAACTGCAACTATGTTTGTTGCCGAGTTTTTTTTGTACGCTCAAGTAACTCGTTTGCTTTTATAGGATTCAGATAACCCATTGTTGACTGATTTTCTTGTTGTTGCTACCATATCAACCAGGTTTAATTGCTGTATTAAATTTGAAACAACTTCTCAGAGGTAATTCCGTGGTCATTAGCAATGTTTTTAGGACGCCCCGGAATATGGCAGTCAAAATTGCTATTAGCGTTGCCTGTAATTTCGTTGCAGATACACCATTCGCACTATAATAGTTACTGTAACTGGCCCGCACGGTTAGTATTTACACATATACATAATCGGCTTCCTATATATAAGTAAAAAGGATTGAATTAGTATTTACTTATTGCTTTCTAATATAAGAATAATGTACAATATACTAAAGCTTCACAACGTTATATGATAACAAACAAGCACGTGACTTCCAGGCTGAGAAACTTACTGTTCATGATTTCTGTAAATACTTTCATCGCAGACTTTCTCATCTTAATATACAATAGCACCAAAATAGTTTGTTAGTGAAAAAGAAGAATGTAGTAGACATACATTCCGTCCAGTACATGTACTTATATACATAAGTATATATGTATAATAAGATAGATAAGAATAAATGTAATAAGAAAAGAAAGACCTTCTTTCCAGCAGCATTTAATTTTACCACTGACCAATAACCATTTCGCTACTTCTAGAATAAATATAATCACATGCTACCGTTACCAACTGCAAGGGTGTTGCAAAATGTACCATTTGCACAGAAAGAAATTAAATACACGAAAGACCTGCGAGATATATGTATCTGAACCAGCACAGCCGATTCTTACATGCTGTACAGCCTACTACTAAATATTTAAAGCGAATTCAATACGAACTAAACTGTATCTAAGAGATTTAGAAACTACATATTCAGAACTATTTATTCATCATATATCACATATCGCAGATATACATATCTACATCGTAAAAGACGCAAAAAAAGTATCATTAGTTAGACAAAGAAGTGTTCTATGCAAAGATTCAGATTTTGTCACATTTGGAAATTTGTGAACGAATTTGTTTAACGATTTATTCATCACAGTAAACATCCTTCACTAAAACAAGCCTTGAAACGTACCAAGGGCCCAATTCTCGAATCTCGAATGAAATTTGTCGCGTACGACAAATGTCGCACGAATTTGTCGAGTGACGTTGAGATGATCTATTCTCAAATACTCATCGACACTAAGACGATCGCTCGAAATAATTGTCGATTGGTAAGTAGCGGCAACAGCGCTTTAATGGATATAAATGTGCATCTACTATATCGATTGATGAAATATTGCTCATACTCACTCACACTCAGTCATGCTCAGTCATACTTGTGCGAGTTCGTGTCATCAACGTAACGTCAAAATTACATCTTTTTTTTTGTAATTATTGTGAGTACTTACAATGGATAAATAAAATCGTATTGTAGTAATGAGCAAAAGAGTGTATTGGTAGGGTTTTCTATTGTAGCAAGCATGATTCCTTCTTCCATGTTTGCCATTTTTACTTTATGTCAGATATATAGAAACGAGACACTACAATACATACACATATTAATACAGTTAAATAGAATAAAATGCATAAAAAAAATTATCGAAATCACTTATGTATAGAGTAATGTGAGGTAATATGAGCATAGTAGGTAATATGAGCATGGGAAAAGACAAGGTATAAAATGTTTCAAAATAGGTATAGCCCCTACAAACATGATCATGTTAAAAACACAAATTATTGTACAGTACTTGATAAAGAATGTTATTTTGCATGATAAAAAATATTCATGTTGGTTGAACTTTGATAAACGAAAAGTAACGACATTCACTTAACGTGCTCATATTACCCGACATTACCCTATATTACAGCAATATTTTCGCTATTTTATAATATACTCTATTTACGCCACCAAGTGTAAACAAGTAGCACTATTGTCGCATAAGATTTTGTATGTCGAATGGTTGTTACCCACTCGCTGAAATCTCGACCAAAAAGTGTAGCACACAACATTCAAGAATACGACTGCCCACATTTCATTCGACATTTGACTTGTGTCGCATGCGATATTCATCATTCGCGATTCGAGAATCGGGCCCCAGATACAGTTCTTTTATACCTGGATTCATCGGAGTTATGAAAACTATCAGTGACTAAGCTACATAAATGTTTCACGATGTTTTCTAACTTTCTATATTTCTTTACTACATGTATACATTTTCTAGAAATAAGCAGAATCGTCATGGTTAACGAATGTTGACATTAAGCTTTTAGTGAATTCGCAAAAGTTATAATAACGTTTATAATTTTAGTAAATTGTGCTGTATTCATAAAAATTACTTATTTGGCATGATAAAACGCAGTAGTCAATAAAATACACTTTTATTTACTTTTTTAATATGTCGTTATATGACGATACATACCTACAGTCGAATTTTTGGATCTTGTCCGTTATGTCATGAGTTATATCAGTATGAATCGACTTATATGTCACGTTGACATTTCTCTCTAATGTACGTTAAATGGCGGTGATGAATATTTGACGTATATCTATTTTTAATTACGCTGTTAATGACATAACGGACAAGATCCAAAAATTCGACTGTATGTACGTTCACAACATATTGAGACCTGATGCGCCTCTATGAACATACATTACACGGTTATACATATAAGTATAACCCTACCTTGACAAATGTTCAAATACGGATATAAAAGTAATGCCTTTAAAAAATTTAAATAAATATATATTAAAGTTCCAGAAATGTAACTTCGTTTTTATTATATTATATGTATGCAAGGGCATACATACGTAAAATGCACAAGAATGCTTTTTTAATTTCATGGCACGGACATTTGGCTGCACAATAAAGGATGTCGTGTAAAAACAGGAATTCTTTTCACAACAAATTATAATTCAAACTCAATTGCACCTATAGAAAGAGTACACTCAATCTTCAAAACTCACAACAAAACCTCAAACCAACAAAAAATCACCAAAAAATCTAATAATAACAAAATATTACTTTATAATCAATCTATTCACTTATTCACTGGTTCTACCCCTGTACACAGTAAAAAATGACGCTTTCTAAACGTCATATATGTATGTATAGTGTACAGATAAAAGATTTAGTGTTACAGAATGCATAAATAAAAGCACGTCCCAATGAATGTAAAGTATACTTTAGATGAAGGTATACGATTAAGTTACTTTATAGTGCTAAAAGGTACCATCTTTGGCAATTTAAATGCGAATTTTTGATCGGGGAATGTTGATTTTGTAAATAAAGGCTTTGCTTTAAAGTGAATTTAATTACTCTAAAGAAGTTCATTAAAGCAGTACTCTCTTTTCGAGAAATTAAATTTGCTTCAAAGTATAGCCTTTATTTAGTAAATCGAAATTCCTCGTTGAAAAATTCGCATTTAATTTGCCAAAGATGGTACTTTCCAGTGCTGAAGGTATAGGATATAATCACATTACAATCAACTAACAAATTCCAATGACTTGATAGCAAAATGAAACCGATTCAACTATATACATTTATTTGCAAGATCAAATAAAATGAACGTTCTAGGTTATGGTTCTTCTACTCTATGGAACAACTGCTTTACAAGAACGACCACATATGTACAGTGATGTGCTTTAGTACTGACTCAAAGTGTCATAAAACTTTTAAATATAACCTCTATGTACGACGATGTATAGCCGACTGCCCTCGAGGGGTGAGTCAGTACTAAAGCACATCACTGTACATATACAGGTATTAGTCACAATGCTGGCTAGATATTAGCTACATATACTAGAAAGAGAACTATAAACATTGCAAGGTAGTATTTAAGAAGCACGACTATTGTATCAAGGAAATAGTGGAAATCCTTGTCAAAATGAATATACAAATACATTTTTTGATTAAAAAGCAAGCTATACAGGGTGCCCAGTTTAAAATGTAGTACATGGGGATATTGGAAACCGTTGGCGATACAACGTCGGTTAAATGGGAGAAAAATTGCGTATTCCTTTGTCCATGAATAATCCGACATCAGATTTTGAAATTTTTGTTTCATTAGGCAGATACAGGGTGAAAAAGAAAAAAAATCATTTTTGAAAATCTTCCATATTTTGTTTCCTAAAAGTGATAAATTTACAAAAGTTGCAGGCTAGGGATAACAGGTCATAAGGATTTCAAAAATGATTTCAAAAGAAATCTAGGTCTACTAGACTTTGCGTGACAATAATCAACTTTTGTTTTTCTTATGGCAGCCATATTGGATTTTGAAATTTTGCTATTCAATGATTTATAACATGTTTATGTTCAAGATAGTAAAAACATGAAAATTAGAGAAAGTAAGATTTTAACGTAGTAGGCCATGGAACTGTGTATACTGATAAAGAAACAAAAAATAACAAGTCTCCAAGAACTGTCAAAATATCTTTAACATTTTGTTTGTTAGTGTTCATTAAATAAACATGGTTAGGTAGCTGAATCATTAATGTAACAATTGTTCAAATAAGCCAACGTTCATTCGTATGCACAATCTACATCGCGTTAGTACTGCCTCACAAGATTGTCTAACCATGTTCGGTGCCATTCCATTCACTGCTTCTTCAACTGCTTGAAGTAATTCTTCCACATTTTCATAAGATCTCGAATACACCTTGTTTTTCAGATAGCCCCATACAAAAAAATCAAGAGGTGTGCGGTCCGGGGACCAAGCAGGCTACCCTATTGGTCCTCGGTTACCAATCCAGATATTGTAATATTGATTATTTAAATAATTCGTAACCAAAAAGGAATTGTATGGAGGCGCTCCATCTTGCTAAAATTACATATTTTGCAACGTGGCAAGTGGAAGTTCTTCAATTCGTTCAGCAACATGTGTGCGCAAAAGTTCTACCTTTCAGAATTCAAATTCTCATCGAAAAAGAATGGACCGATAACATGGGTATCAATAACGCCGATCAAGACATTAAATCCCCATCTGACTTGCTGTCTAATGCCACGAACTAGGTGTGGATTTTCATCGGACCAAAAATAGTATTTTTACAATTACATTCCAGAGTTAGTAAATCGACTTTCATCAGACCATAAAATTTTCGCAGAGAAGTTTGGATTTTCATTATGTTTTTTGACGAACCAATGACTGAATTGTGCTCTCCGTATTTCGTCACCATTTTGAAGCCTTTGACTGGTTCTTTCACAATAAGGTTTGAATTTGGCACGCTTTAAAATGGTACCAGCTGCTGACCTAGCGACGTAAGAGACCCGTAAAGACATACGGGGATTTTCAACTACTTGAAGAACAATATTTTCATTATTTTCATTGTTTTGCCTTCTTTTGGGTTTGACAAAACTTTCATGCATTTTCAAATCATCACGCAATCAGCGAAAAATGCTTTTTTCTGGCTGTCGCCTTTCAGGGTATCTATCGAAATACATTTCTGCAGCCAATTCATCATTTCTTCCACACAAAATAAAACGCTTCAGCCACTATTTGTCTAACACTATTTGTAAAACGATTCATCTTAGGTTTGCACAGTACAGATACTTGTAACAATACAATGAGATTAATAACAAGATTACTGACATTTCAAAATAAACTTCACAGCTTTTACTTGTTTAATACATATGTCACATTTATTATCACGGCGTACTATGTATGGTAAAATCTTACTTTCTCTATTATTTTTCATGTTTTTACTATCTTGAACATAAACATGTTATACATCATTGAATAGCATTTTTTTAAAGATATTTAAAATTTCAAGATCCAATATGGCTGCCATAAGAAAAACATAAGTTGATTATTGTCACGCAAAATATAGAAGACCTAGTTTTTTTTTTTGAAATCATTTTTTAAATCCTCTTGACTTGTTATCCCCAGCCTGCAACTTTTATAAATTTATCACTTTTAGGAAACAAAATATGGAACATTTTCAAAAATGCATTTTTTTTTTTTCTTTTTCACATTGTATTTGCCTAATGAAACAAAAATTTCAAAATCTGATGTCGGATTATTCATGGACAAAGGAATACGCAACTTTTCTCCCATTTAACCGACGTTGTATCTCTAACGGTTTCCAATATCCCCATGTACTGCATTTTAAACTGGACAGAGATACATATATTTCTGGACTTCTGGTAATTATTTCAAAACATGTCGCTTATACCCTTTCGAACTAATTCATTCAATTATGAAACCTGTAGTGCACGTTCAGCATAGAAGTAGTGTAATAAATTATACTAGAATCTAGCACCAGATAATGCAGATTTTCATCAATTGTACGCATTTGCGATTACACGATGGTAGAGTTAAATTGCTTACACTGTGTAGACCTCCTGTACAAATAGTAGTGTAATTTTAGTGCTGAATTGTGTTAAATATGTGTTACTGTGTACTTTTTATAAAACAACGTCGGTCTATCTAAAACCGTTTGATATCTTAATGGAAACAGAAAATCACTAGATTGAATAGACCAAAAGTTATTCAACCGAAAGTAGCCCAATAGTCATATTTGATAGAACAAATAATAACGGGCAACGATTACGAATTTTACAGACTCGCGGTCGTTCACAAGATAAATGATTGGTGGCTGAAGATAGGTATATGTCATAATTATGCCGGGAGTTACCATAGTGTACAGATTACGTGGTGAGTGTCAGGATGTGGCTTAGACACACAACTAATCGCATGTTGTGACTAAATTAATTATATTTGGAATAAGCGAGCTCTATCAGCTATTAGTTTATAGGCGACTACGGTGTTCATCGGACTAAAACTTCCTAACTCTAGTTATAATACTATTTTATATGGTATATATTATACTAGTTGCTTTTAGATTTTATAGTAAGTATTTACTGAAAACATAAAAGTTGGCAACCCGTAAAGATTCGCAAAATTCAGTTAATTATTCAAATATACCTAATTAAAACTGAATTTAGTTTGTCTGTTGGATAAGTTGTAATCGAAGTTGTATTGCTTGAAGTTGCGTGATGCTATTTCAGCGGACTAAAAAGTTAAGAAACATCAATCCAACGAATTAGATATAGCTTTTGTTCCTGTTGTGTTTCATATAATTTGTTTTATAGATATAGGTTAGATTACATCGTATACAATGTGTCTTCGTTTACTAAATAATTTTTCTTTGTCTCATTTCATCTTGTCTACTTATCAGCTAGTCCATAAGTTTGAAAGTTTATAGTGTTACTCGCTATGTGGCAATATTGAAAGCGTCTTTCCTTTCATTGTTCTACAATCGATACTTGCTGAACATTATAGTATAATTCTATTACAATTCTGTATTACAATAATTATATAAGATTTTATTACATGAGACTAACCGGACAAATAAAATATATTTCATTTGCATTATTACCCGATAGCCATAAATTACCTAATGCAGCATTTATCTTATTCTATTTAGCCCTTGTGTATTCTCTAAGATGGCCTTGTGATGTCAGGGTGTGTTAAATTCAAAATGTACACACTATGTAGTTTCAATTAACATTTCTAAATTAAACCCATAAAGTATAGAGATTTGAAAAAAAAACATATCCTTGCATAATAACATGTATACAACGCAGTTGTAAGCGTGGTAAGAATATTATTGTAGTGTTAAACTGGGTTAAGGTAGGTTTCAGTGGTTGGTAGCCAATTTGGAATAGACATTTTTTTACGATAAGATGTAAGGATCATTACAAACAAGAAATTATTAACGCTATATTAAAGTTCAATCAGTCTACGAAAAAACAAGTGACTTAAGCAACATTAAGAAAATTCAATTTTATCTTTGACATATTTCTTATGGTCATTTATGAAACTACACACAATGATTTACTTTCTTTCTTTATGTTATACTTATTTCATTTTGCATTTTCAAAAACAAAAATAATTTTATTTTGACACATGAACACATGAAGTCACTCTATTAAAACAAATATATTTTCATTTATTCTGGGAAAATCTCGAGTTGGTCGTTACGTGAATACAGATTTAGGTTCTAATAGTTAACTTTTAAGGAGTTATTAATACGATATGCTGAAAGCTTTAAGTACCTACCAACATGGGCTAAACATAAAACTTTAAGCTGTTGTGTAATATGCTTTTCAATTTGTATTAAATTTATATTTTCCTTTTCTTCGGTTTGTTTATTCTTATTGCAATTACCTAATAAATAATTTACTTATTGCCATTGACAAGGCTGCTAGTTGTACCTGAGCTTCTCTGAAGTCACTATTAGTTTTGCGGTAACCGGGCACCCTATACGATATATTTGGCAGCGAATTTAATTTCATTTTTTTTGCACCATACATGTGGAAGTATGTAGTTTATTGCTTACTTAGAAATTTGTAGTTTACTATATGTACAGTGGACAGCAGCATAATCGATACCGTTACGGAATTTCCTAAACCTTAATAACAATGTAGAGGGGGTTACATTGTGTGGCCTTCAGTTAGGATTTATAGTAGATATTATTATTAGTAGATAAGGTCGACGTTAGCTTGCGGTGGTGTCGATTTAAAAGCTGGCCACTGTACATATATCGCGTTTTGGCAATGAATTTGCAACTAATTTGTTTTTTTTCCGTAATTCTTTCCAGAATATGTACTAAAATATATGTATATACTTAGTCGAAACTCATAGCAACTGTTCTGTTGACAGTTTCTGATGTCTGTTGACTAGATTAGGAAATTATGTTTTACTGTAGTAAGCACCAAAGAGTTACGAAAGTGTTGGCAGCATTATTTTTCTTTGATAATTACGTCGAAAATTTCAAATTTTCAAATAAGTATTTGTAGTCAAATGATCACGATAGATATGAAATCATAAAATGCAATGGAAGGAAGTTTATCATACAAGAATAGGAAAAAATATTACATTCTGATTCGTACCTAATAACTAACGGTTTCGTTTCACATTTTGTTTTTTTTTTGCGATATCACCTACAATCAAACTGATTAAATATTAATGCTCAAAAAATCATTCATTTAAGTGACAAGAATTTCAAGCTGAGGTATTCAATTTACGCTGTACGGACAGGTATGTATGACTTTGGTGGACGGAAAAACATCAAAAATACAGAGGCAGGCAAAATAGTAGACATATTCTTGAAATTATAGGTATTTCAATTCATTGGTACTCTAAATACTAAAATAAAATACGTTGCGAGACACTCACCATTTGGTGGAAAGGTTGTTGCGGAGACGGACTCTTTGCTCCTCCGTGCCTTATGGGACTATTTCCCGCGTGTTTATTACTAAAATATTCGTTAATTTTTTTATCAGTCGATGGTGTCCGAACACCTTTGCCGGTCACTCCTCCACTATCGTCCGCTTTTCGTTTTCTTTTCCTTTCTGACAGAGTTCTAGGTATTTTTTCTGGAGTATTAGGGTCCACCTCTTTATCACTATGAGACGAACCTATAAGCAAAGTTGATTTTCAAAATTATAAGTAGTGATAGGTGACTTAAAATCTACGTTCATAAAGATGATTTATATACTAGTGCTAGAAGGTAAACATGTTACTAAATGTTACCTAAAAATAACCGCGGTGATTCAATTAGCATATTGATTCTAATTTGACAGTTAATTGACAACCAAAACTGTTGTTTCTCATGCATTTTTGTGTAAATTGGGCAACATTAAAAACTTGTGGAAAAAGAAAAATTGACACTATAACAAATAATTTGAACGTATCACAACAGTACTAATAACAATAAAAATTATCTTTCTTTGCAGTTGTTGCAGTATAATGGTTTCATGTACTCTATTGAAAATTGGAAAATACAATTTTGGAAAACAAAAGAACTCCAATATACTGGAACTGTTAGATGAACTTTATATCATAAAATTCATTAACAATCGCAGTCTCTAACATAATACCTAAATGCACAATAAAAAGTATTTTCGAAAAAAAACTCATTTTTAAGACTATTGTAACATAGAATTAGATAACGAACATTAGATATATGTATAACTATAAAAACATATAAAAACAATATATGTAAAAAGAAATAAACATAACATCGGGAAATATCAAATTGTGACAGTACAACGATTTTGTGTACAACGATCAATATAAAGTTATTACCAAAATTCGCATCTAATCAAAATTAGAATTAGATAAATTTGACTAATAAGTTTGAAATAATACATATTATGACAGTTAAATGAAGAAGTCACATGGTCACACAAATGGTGCTAATTTAGTCGAATATAGAATCATCAAATAATATGCTATATTCGAATTATACACCTTACAAAAGTCCAGGATGAAACAATGTAAATAAATGAAGTGCGAAGGAATGATATCCGGCAAATAGTGATGTTAATAAAAAACTTAGATGCCAAATTAATATAACGTCTAATTAGCGGAATTTCTCTTTTGGCTGTCAAAAGTAGAGTGACATCAAATAAATTCATATAACGAAATGAAGAAAGTGAAAGAGAACACAAGATTTTCATTATGTCAGGGTAACCATGCGTAAATCTATCATTTCATTTTTTCCAATTATCGTTACTGAATTTGGTTATGTCAATTAAATTAGTAGTTATATAATACCTGTACTCATATTGGAGTCTTGGCTATGAACGGGTTGTGTAGTGTTGACGGTAGACTGCGGTGCCATCTGTATCTGAGATCCAGCTGACATCTGCAACAAAGATATTAAATTTTACTAACATAAAACGAATTATTAGCAATGCATACACAATATAGAGTAGACACGAATGTTTCCAATTCAAACAGTAAAACTGATATTTACAATTTAAGTAACTATACAAGAATCATATACATCAAGAATACGTAATGATGTAATATTTATACTACATATTTGGAATATATTTATAAATCAAGTTCGATATTGGAATATTACTGACACGATACGTTTAAATTACGTATTTTTTAAGTGAGTATGTTCCATTAATGCATATACAGGTAGTCTTCAAATACGTTGTAATAATACCAGAAGCATATCGAGTAAAATTAACATACATGCTAACGTATGTATAGGATATTACACTTTTCATTCGGATATTTAAATAACTTTCTTATCTTTAAAGGAATCAATATAAAATGTTTATCAGATTTGTAAATCACTACAATACACTTGCTTAAATAATACGTTTTAAAACGAGTTTTAAAACGTTAAAATCTAGCCAAATATCACCTAGTACACTCGAATTAAAAGAATGTACGTTTCAAGCAGTTATAGTGATGATTGAGATAAACCAGACAGTACAGTTGTTGCAAAACAATCTTGAAGATCTTCATAGGTAAAATGGGTACTGTACAGTCTCAAGGCAATTTTCCAAATAACAAGGAATTTTTGACACAAATATTGTTCAATCTACCTTCATTATACTAATGGTATAGTTTCGTCCAAGAATTGTAAATAACGTTTTTGCTCTACTCTTGTCGTTACGATGATTTCATTTGAAACGTAACTTTTCAACCATAGCTTGCCTATAACTTAATACAACTCTTATTTATATAAATAAGATGCATTGTCTTGGCATAGAACACTTTTTATGATTGCTTTCAAAATGAAAAACTTATGTAAGTGTTCTCATGAAAAGAAAGAACCATTGTAGATCAAATATTTCGTATTTATAAAATCCTCTATTGCGCATTTTAGATGCAATGAAACCAGAGATATAGCATTGCATAATAAAACTTGAACATCAAATATAAAAAATGATAGCCTAGTAATGGGTTTCAAACAATTACAAACATGTACACAAAATATTAAGTCAATTGCATCGCAGCAATTGTTTTGTATACCAAGTTTCAAAGCTTGAGTTACTGAAAATAAAAATTGGTTGCGAACTGCGGATTTACATAGAAAAAAAGAGAAGAGTAACAAGCGAATTTCTTTTGAGAGTAATTTAGCACTAAGATTACTGCAATCCGTGAATAGTTTGTTCTGGTTGGATACTATTTCGTCCAAAACGGAGAACTGAAATTTATATAAATCCATATAAGTAAGCCGCAAATCCAGTACATCGATTCTATGACATGATGCGTTAAATGTTAAAGGATCTTTTCTGTTGCATACACATAAATATTAACAACACAGTTAAGGTGTTATTTCGCAAACATCCTTTTCCGTTTCGCTACCAAATATGTTATTTTTAAATGGATAAAATTAACTCTAGTTGTCAAAACCAAGTTTCAATTTGAATGGAGATTATTCCTTTCTTACGAATGATGTTGCCAGTACAGCTGATATGCATTTTTTATTAAAGCAATTATTTCAAAGTTGAAATGACGCTCTAAACGAAAAAATATCTTTCTTACGAAATATATTATCTTCACGATACAGAAAGTTAATCTAAGTAATTGATCTGTTAATGAAATCCGTTAGTTAAATATTTCGTACCGGAACTAAGACTCTCTAAAAGAATTGCTCGAAAAAATACCTGCAGAGAGTTGCACCACAGTACTTCTCTACTTAGTTTATGTGTTCCTAATGTGCATTATAATATAGATACGAATTCCCAGAATTGCACCTAAGAATACGTGTTGACAGTTGCAGGATCTTATGTAATTACCAAGCGTAACATATTGGATTGCGTTCATGAAATATACATATGTATTGTAAAATAGACGTACAATTAAATTACTTTAAGACATCTATAAAGATACACAATGTAAACCATTTAGTGAACCAGAGTTGATGGGAATAGTTGAAACAGGTAGGTACATAGTAAACAACGTATCGTTAAGGATTATCACATATCCCAAAATTATCATTGTTTTAAATACTTAAACTGTAAATAAAAGCATAACATAAAGTATAATCTCAGACCATAACAGTTTTAGAACGTGCAGAAAAAAGTAAACACTAGTTAATTTCATGAACGCAATCTTGGTCGCATCTTCAATAATACTTCGGCACTTATACGATACAATGAATACTTTGAAAGCACTATTTAAAGCATATTAACTCAATTTGTATCAACAGCCATAATGAGCAATCGTCTATGGTATCGTATCTACTTATGTTCCTCATTCGCTTTTAATACGAATTTAACAACAACGAATTTCGAAAGGGCAAATTTTATCAAAACGACTTGCAAATAGTACAAGTTCCAGAAGAGTACATACCTAGCTAAGCAGTTTTAAGATTGCCTTGGTGTTTGACATGACGTAAGATTATAGTTTTATGCCTGGGATTATTTTTCTTTATTAACGTTGTAATGTAACCTTTGAAAAAATTTGCATAAGTAAACTCGCACGATTATATTACCTTTTATCCAATAAATCGCAAATATCTTCTAAAAATATTTGTTACAAGGCATGCATGATACCTTTTTATATGTACAGTGAAAGCTCCACTAGCGGACAGCTCTTATAAGCGGACATCTCTCGTAACAGGACAAATTTTCTATACACAAGTATTTGGGTATATTTTTATTACAAATTACTATCCGATAAGCGGACGCTCTAACGGACGGATGCGGACACTATATTTCTACTACATAATATACATTTCGTGCAGAATATCTCTCATAAGAGGACACAAAACACTTTCTCAGTATGTAGGTAATACCCACAAAAGAATCGCAATAAATTCTGTGTTCCCGTTGAAGCAGTGACTATTAGAAGTTGCTTTCCTAAAGCAGCAGTAAGAGATAACTGCATCCTTCCAGAGTTTGATGCCGAGGATGAACTACAATTGTCAACACTTTTAAATCTACTAAACGAAATCGCGGAATTAAGTGATAAGAATTTAAACGAATTTTTAAATATGGATGAAACAGTTCAGACCGAGGATCAGGACATAGAAATTCAATTAGAAAATGAAAATGACACTGTGGCAGTGAAAGATTCAGAAGACGAAGCTCACCAAGTCCCTGATTCGAAAAAATCAAATGATGAGGCACTAAAGCAAATTGCCCGTTTGAAACGCTTTGCAAGAGATGACTTTATAGCATTTCAATATTTAAAAAAATTAGAAAATCATTTTGAAAAGTATCAGTTAAAATGGAAGCAAACCAAGTTTCAACAAGCGCAAATTTTTAATTTTTTTCAACACGTAAATTTGTTTTTAAATTTTTAATATATAAAATATATAAAAAATATATAAAATTGTACATATGTAGGTATAAGTACATATGTATGTTCTATACAAGCACACAAGCACTATGTTTCTATACCTATTTAGACATATAAATTTGTAATAAAAGCCGTGTGATTAAGTAAAACCTGTTTATTATAACTGAATTTACGGAATTACTGATTTTTATTTGTTATCTTAAAAATGTACATTAGGTAAAGATTTTTTGCCGAGCTATCCCATAAGCGGACATCTCCCATCGCAGGACGAAAACACTGGAACCATGAGTGTCCGCTTATGATAGCTTTCACTGTATATATTTATATACAAGTGCATATCAAAATCACTGAACACTTATCTTACTTTTTGTTATACCCAAAGGAAACCTTAGCTGCAAAAATAAAAATTCCTACTAGTGAAGACAACAGAAGACACTATTTGATGAGTTTATTAAATTTTAACTGAATAACTAGGTATAAGACATTACAATATGGTTTTCAGAAACATTTGAACGTACGCATTACAAGGAAATGAATCATTATTTAATATAATGGAACGTGACAATATTATCCAGTGACAAAAAAATTCTAAACTACGATTTTTACTTGATTGTTAAGAATACATTTCCTCTTATCCCATGGAAATTAAATCAAATTCTTTGATTAAACATATGTAATCTAACTACGATTGCTCTCACACATACAAAATTGCTATAATACACCTGCAAGGCTTGATTATATGTATGTATGATATGTTAAGTGTATTATAACGTGCCAACAATGCAATCAAAATTAGTATTCGTTGTCAAATTATCACGCGTTGTTATATATGAATGCAGCCAATTTGAAATATAAAATAATAGATACACTTAATAGAGGATTATACGTACATGTTAGTTAATGTTGATAATTATGAAATTAAATTAAATTAATTTTTGTACTTTTCCGTCTCGATAAAACCACTCTTATTGCGAAGAAATAAGCGTATTATATGTTTACCTCTCATATAGATTTGTCGTTCATAGGGTCTCAAACTAAGGATCGATTTTTTTAGGTCAGTTAGTACGAAGTCAGATATTTTGCGATGATGAAAGCAGAGCGCAGAGGGCGTTGGTGTATATAGAAGATGGAATATATAATATACATACACATATGTAAAGATACACACACACACACACACATACGCATTTCGCAACCTGAAATGTTTAATTGTTTCATTAAAACCAATACGCATCAGTGAACATAATAGGCATGAGCATAGGTACAGCAACACCGATACTACTACAAGAACTTTACAGCAATAAAATTATTAGTAAATTTGTAATAATTGCATTCATTCCGACAACAAACGAAAATATTTAATTAGAAACGCATTACAACAAAAACTTGTAACCTTCATTCTATTTATAGAATGCGACGTACGTTAGTATTATATACATCTCTAGATACGACACGACAGTAGAGAACCCGATATAAAAAGCGGTCAACTAAAACAAAAAAGTTAAACCAGCTAATTTAAAGGCAATCGTAATTACCACAAAGAAATAATAACAAATTATGTAAATACAAGGCATTATAATAGAAACACCATTAAAGTAGTATGAACGGTTACCACATACTAATAACTACAACATCGGGTACAAAACATGCCAAACGCAAAGTAAAATAATAGTTTAAACTTTCATCGATGAAAATCAAACATGCATAAAGATATTTCACAGGGTCTCGTTTATCTACACGGCATATATCTACCAGAAAAACATTTTTTTCGAAATCAAAAAAAAAGTATTTGTATTAGTAAAAACTAACAATTACAATGAGTGACATCAATTTAGACATTGATCACGGGTGTTAATATCCCGTTTATTCAACAATTGTAACAAAAACACATTTGGTGTTGTTGTTTCATACCTATACCTACAGTGAATGCTGAAAATATTTATACATCTAATATTTTTGGGGGAAAACTAGTAAGAATACTTACGAGAACGTATTTTTTATTTAGTAAAAAGCAAATCCAAGTAAATTGGAATAATTATAATAGAACAAAAATAATATAAATAAATCATTATTAAAAATTCTTCTAATTACAACCAACAACAATCGAGTACAGTTGTTGAAAACGGGAAGTGAATGTATGATGTTTGCATAGAATTGTCCTGGTTTTTGGAAAGTTGAGCCGAGACCATGCAACTTGAGCAATATTCACCGCATACCGTAAACGAACGAGTATGGAGCGAAATTTCGTGCTCGTTCGTAGTCTTTATGCCGTCCATATTGCGCTTCCAAAACGTATGCGAACATTTTGCACGGTTCGGCTCGCTCGACATGGATGTACTTTAAAACTTTAATTGTAACAGACCTAAAGGTAGATAGATGTATAGGATAGATGATATTATAGGTATAAGTGATGGCATTGCTGGGGTTAAATGCAAATGAATAGGAAGAGTAACGAAACTACTGAAAATTAAGCCAAATCATACTTAATTTGCTTAACTAATGCCTATAATTGAGTAAAGTCTAAATCATAATTTAAAACTCAATGTTGAATATACAGGGTGTTTTATAATATATGCGCAGGACTTCAGGATGTGATAGCTTGTGCAGAAATTAGAAAAAAGTTTCTATCAACTTACCCTCTAAAATGCACCAATTTCGAGATACAGGGTGTTGAAATTTAATTTAAAAAAATTGTTTTTTGCAAATATCTCCGGAACCGTTTATCGTAAAGAAAACAAATAATAAATTATACAGTCAACATAACCACACACACCGCACACATATTCAATACGAACACAAATTCAATTTGTACAATTTTTTACACGAACGCCGAAATGTGCGAAATGCCTTTACGGTTTGGAGAACTTTAAAAAGACAACTTTTGTATCATTTTTGTTTAATTATGCAATTATAAAGTTAATGTTTGCTTTTCTTACTTGTTCTAACGTTTTAGTAAAATAAAATTTTTATTTCAAAAAATTGACCATGTTTTTCAACATAAAAGTTGATTTTTCTCGAAAACGGTCAACTTTAGAGTTCATAACCAACAGTACCCTTTTTGTGTAGAAAATATTGGCGGTTAAAAAAAACCGTACTTTTTCCAGTGGCGTAGGAGTTGGGGAGAAAAACAACCACTACCCCTTCAAAATCTTCACCAATTATGACTTAAAAATTTTTTTCTCGCACACAACTTAGCTTATTATAAGTAGAAAGTGGTTACAAAAGCGGTTTTCTTTACGATAAACGGTTCCGGAGATATTTCCAAAAAACGATTTTTTAAATTAAATTTCAACACTCTGTATCTCGAAAATGGTGCATTTTAGAAGGTAAATTGATAGAAGGTATCAGATCCTGAAGTCCTGCGTATATATTATTAAACACCCTGTATAATAGTCAAACGTTGTCTTGACTCTCATTTAGCAGGGAAAAAAGCACCCAATCCTTCAAATTAAACAGTAGTTGAGATTGTTTTATGTATAATCCGTCAATTAAAAACACTCGGATGTAGGTCAATAGAAACAGCCGTATAAGAGTACATATATTTTACCAAGATGTAGCTACCTTGAGGATAGAAGACTTCCCATGGATGAGTTGCACCTGAAAAGTACTGAATAAATGAGCGAAATCAAAGCTAGGACAGGAAATTCGCCACCCAAATTTCAAAGTAATGTAGTACCATGATAGTGAGTACAACATCCATATTTTGTTTAGATGGTAGGCAAATGACATAAAGTGCGCTATAAACAAACAATGTCTGTACTACTATTAAACATGTATGGAGTTCATGACAGTCAAAAGAATTAGAAAGTTTGTGTTTATCGATGACAACCATAAGAGTTATATTAATATTCTGAAATCGAATTTACATCCTAACGCGGAAAACATTTTCTATTTGGTACAAGGTATCGCTTGAAAACATACAGAAAGAATACGAAAATGAGATTGTTATAAACCGTGGTCAGAACGACAATCAGTCGACAATCCTAATATAAGACCTTTGTATGATCAAATTATAAAATAATAATATGCAAAAATTATAGCAAAGACTGAGATTGGTCGTCAGTTTCCAGATATACATAGTATATTGTAGTCGATGACTCAATTTATGGAATATGTTGGAAGATGGGCGTTACCATTGTAGAAATGGAATTAATATCTTCAGATTGCGGTAAAAACCGAAAAGTGTTTGAATAATCAATTGTCATTAACAAAAACGTCAAAACTGACAGCTTTTTACCTTCAAGTGCTGTTAAACAAACAACACTCATCTACTACGCTGCCATATGTAATTTTGTTTAAAAAAAATGCTACTGAAGAAATGCTAACATGCAAACTATTGATATTCGTTCGTTAGCTACGTCAATTTATTCGTACCATTCGACTTTCCAATTCCACTACTATAATTTTTCATAGAAAATTTTAACGAAT
The DNA here is from genome assembly GCA_023690525.1 of Holotrichia oblita. Lineage (NCBI taxonomy): Eukaryota > Metazoa > Arthropoda > Insecta > Coleoptera > Scarabaeidae > Holotrichia > Holotrichia oblita. Next base: position 87,440,787 of record CM043019.1, on the reverse strand, counting down.
TTCGCTAAATTTTTTCAACTTTGATGACCACGAATGGCTTAAGGAAGGCCCGTACAACTATTGTATGGGTTTTCTATGATTTCGTAAAATGGTAAAAGTAAATAATAATTAAATTGAACATATGTACACATTTTTATAAACCAATAAGTAACCTTCAGCTAAACATTCACGTCTCTGTACCTAATATGCACAGTTTCAAATTCAATTTAATTTTTGCTGGCTATACAAGTACTGTTTGCAGTCGTAGGGTGCGCTTTATCGACTATTCCAAATTTTAAACGATTTTGCGAGCATTTGCGATAGAGGTTGCTCAGTCAAACAAAAAAGTTTCTTACCAATAGATGTGACGACAAGTTCTAACGAAGTCACACAGGCGGCATGAATAATTTGGGAAATGCGAAACATGTTTCACCTACATTTATCGCCTCAATATCCTTCCCACAGATTTCGAGAAAAGGTGATTTTTAAAAACAGTGTTTTCAAAGAAACCGCAATAACTCAAGAACTGTTGATGCTAGATCTAACATATCTTAATAACTATTGTTTTTCTTTTTTGTGATAAATCCAAAATGCTCAAGTATGTGTATGCACACGTATGGTTGAACAAAAAAAATGTTTTCATACGCTATAAGTGAAATATTAAGTGTATAAATACTTTCTCCACCCACTGAACAAACTTGGACTCAGTGAATTAAGGTGCCACGGTCGCAAAGATCTTAATATAATATTGTGTAAAATGAGCAGTGGACCAAAAGTATAAAAAAACTGCATAAATGTGTATAGCATATGTTTATGCCAAATCAGCTTATATACAAACTCAGATATAAAAAGGCAGCATATGACTGTATCCAACAAATGCAAAGAAATTCAATTACATGTCTAACGTTGCGTGGCCAATGGGAAATAGCTAGAAATTCTGTCTATTTACGCCAATGGTAATTTTTTTAAATTTTGACGCAAGATTTCTGAAGTTACAAAAATTATTGATAAAAGAAATTTACTATAGTAACTATCATGAATGTTGCCGAGGTAATGACAGTTGAAATTTAAAAAATGCAAGAAAAACTAGTACAAGTCAGTGACTCGGCAACCAGGTGACATTTGCTATTGTAATTTCCGTTTATCACTTATTTTTGTTTTTTTTTTAATCTTGCATCGAAATTTCAAAAAAAATTACCATTGCCGTAAATGGAGAATTTCGCGCCACTTTCCACTGGCCACGCAGCCCTAAGAATACTTCCCTCGGGGATGGAAAATTGTGTCCCGGTTACCCTAATTAAAATGTAGAAAGACATAAGGTGTGTATATAAAATTAAAATGCAATTACTACAACAAATATAGAGGTTAATTTTTTAACCAAAAAATTTCAAAAAATTGTTGAAAAGAAGAAATGAATGAAGAAAATATCCATAATTAAAATTTAAATATTCTGCTGAAGAAGTATTGTAGGACTACAATATAAAAGCAAGACAGTACTTTAGATTGTAGGCGTCATTTAACAGAAGTTTTCGAAATTCCACCTTTAAGAGTGTGAAAAGGGATGACAAATTTTGTATGGAAAATAGCATATTATGACTAAATTTACTTGAAACTTAGTATCAATGATCTTTTAGACAATTTACGAAACGCGTACCTACTTCGGTATTTTTTCAGATTCAACCCCTGCCAGATTGGCAAAGTTTGTATAGAAAATAATATTGCTGTGGTGTACACTGCACAATTTGTTGATTTATACATGAACATGATGAATGACAACATATGAATTTGATAAACTGTACAAATCTTATAGTGAACGCAAGCAAAGTTGCAGACAGAAAACTTAGTTTTAACATAAAATTCTTGAAAGCCACGGATTACTTACTAGAAGTTCATAAGATTAGAGTTAATTGCTTAAAGTTAGACGAATGAATACAGAGTAACTGATTTAAGATTTTTTGGTAATCCTGACGCGGTGTACTCACATTGATAATTTTGAATATTTCTAAATCATATTACGTACAAGATATTCTTCTGCTACGACGTAAAATATCGCGGTAAACTGTCTCTACAATAAATTGTCTATGATAAATTGTTGAGCTATGAATAAACTGCGAGCACATTTTTTGTTTGATGGTTCGTCGCTGATGTCTAAAGATGGAAAATTCACCACATATTCCATTTGAAATTTTGCATTTAATTTAAATTATAAGAAAAAAATCCATATTACATGGTTAAACGAGCTTACCGATCGTGGCATATTTATACACGAAACCACTTCATACTAATTTGTAAATAGAAGTTTCTTTCATTTGTAGAGCTAGCTGCCGATCGCAAACCTGGTAGCACTCGAAATATCTCCAGTTATGTATGTGGCATCAATATGCCAGCTCTATATGATAGCTGTCTATCCGAGTTTCAGATACTAAGAAAGCCGACAGCATAGACACACTGACACGTCGATAGTCGGTCAATTAGTAATTTTCTTGTTCTGTTATATATAAATGTACAATTTAATATCAAAATCAGGCAAAATACGAGTCAAATTTGGCGGTAATTAATTATACTTGACCAAAAGTTAACCAATAATTGAAGATTAGTATATATTGAGTTTTCATTTTCAAATCTCTGGAGTATTGCTGCTGAGTAACAAAGTTTTCATTTTCTACACAACTATGTACATACAAGTTTTTGAAACGACTTTATAACAATATATTACGAATATGGATATAAATGATTTACAAATTAAAGAAGTCAATCAAGATTATTAACAAAACCTTCTCTTAAATTGCGGTGTATCGCTTGTCTGAGTTTTATAGCTGTAATAAGAAGATAATTGATATGTAATTTGTAATACACAGCAGAATAATATTACAATTTCACACTTTTATTCAACTATCGCGCAATGTATGAAATCATATCGTTTGTAGAACAATGTATAGCTAAGAGTAATAAAGTTGTTTCTAAATGTCCTACATTCATTACTTACAGGATGCAAAAAAATCGAGTTCATCGACCTGGATAAATTTTATCATTTGTATCTGAAGTATGTATTGTACCACGTCTTTTATTGTATTTACACTACATATGTATATACAATTCGATATACATATACATATGTAATAGTTTAACACATTAAAACAAAATATTTGGAAATCATACAAGAGATATCTATGGCTTACTGAGAAATTAAGCCTAATACTTGGGACATTCAATAGTTAAAATTAATGCTGTACGTAATTAAGAAGTTACTTATATTTTATTCCATAATCATAGAGAAAACTTAAGACGTTAATTTTTTAAACAATTTAAATGTATTTCATATGTAATGTGCTAATTCAAAGCTTAGTTAAAATTGTAGTAAAAATAAGATTTAGTGCATACGAAATTCCATAATAATTAAAGAAATAGATCGCATTTGTGTTTGCCTTATGTGATTTTTTCGTTATTCTTTTCAATGTAAAGTCGAAGAAAAATGAATAATAACGAATAAATGGAAATCAACATCATTACTGTAAATTGAGCACAAAACAAATACAGAAAACGAATAGTTTGGTGGGACTACAAATATTATATATTATTATATGTGAAACATTTTCAACGAGCATTGAGCGGTTATAAACATTGTGAATAGATATTTATTGGTACTATTTTTGATTTAAATTTCACATTGCGTTATAAAAACGTAAGACACGCAAAACAATACATCAAATAATTACTGATTAATCTACGAGAGGAGCTTGTGCAGATTCGGACCATTTTATGGTGACAGCAACAGTTAAACTGAAGATAAAAAGAATAATGCAAAGTAAAAAGAGAAAGGATAAATGGAACATAAAGGAATTGAACAATGAGAATTTGAAAAAAGAATACAGAGAAGAAATAAAGAAGCAGTTAAGAAAGCGAAGCAATGATGAGGACAATATAGAGCTAAGATGGAAAAATATTGAAGGATGTATTAATATAGCGGCAGAAAAATACATTGGAAGAAAGGGGAAGAAAAAGCGCAATGAATGGTATAATGACGTATGTCACATCAAATTAGTAGCAAAGGTGGAAGCTAGGAGGAAGTGGTTAAGATCAAGAAAAGGTAAAGATAAGGAAGAATACGAAGAATTGGAAAAAAATGTAAAACAGCTTTACGAAAGCGGAAGAGAGAATGGATGGAGGACGAGATGAAAAGTATTGAAGAAGAAAATAAAAGACGAAATACTAAAAGATATTACCAAAAAATCAATCAGCACAACAAAACATACAAACATAAAACGAGTGGTATAAAAGATAGCGGAGGCAAGGTAGTTGAAGATGAAGGAAGATATAAAGAAGTATGGGTAAACTATTTTAAAAACCTACTTAATGACAGGCAAGACAATGAAAAAAAAAGTTGAAGAAGATGACGACCAAATTGTTATACAAGAACCAACTCTAGAAGAAATAAAAGAAATCATAGAAGCTAGTAGAAATGGCAAAGCACCAGGAAGAGATGGTATAAATAACGAATTATTAAAGTATGGTGGAGAGGGTCTACACGAATACATATACACATTGATACTGAAAATATGGAATGAAGAATCGATGCCAAATGAATGGGAATCTGGTGAAATAGTGACTCTGTACAAGAAAGGGGACCAACAAAATTGCAAAAACTATTAGGAATTACACTTTTGAGTACAACATATAAAATTCTATCATCATTAATACAGAAAAGATTAGTAAACATAACGGCAAGCCTGATCGGACAATATCAATGTGGATTCGTGAAAGGAAAATCGACAACGAATGCAGTGCACAATATCAAACAAGTACTAGAGAAAGCACATGAATACAATATGGAGTTAGAATTTTTATTTATAGACTTCCAGCAAGCTTTTGATAGCATTAGAAGACGTAAGCTGGTATCCGTAATGAGAGAGCTCGAAGTACCTGCGAAACTAAGAAGGCTTATAGTAATGACACTAAAATCAACAAGGGTTCATATTAGAACACCAAACGAATTCGAAACAAATAAAGGTGTCCGGCAGGGGGACTCGTTATCTGCGACGTTATTTAATATAGCATTGGAATATGTAACAAGAAAAATAAACAAAGGAACGCTAAGAACACGAGGAAGCCAAATTGTAGCATATGTGGATGACATAGTAGTCATAGCAAAGAGAAGAGAAATAATGGGCAAGATATTAAAAGAAATAATAAAAGAAGGGGAGGCCTTAGGCCTAAAGATTAATGAAGCAAAAACTAAGATAATGAGAGTTGGAAAAAAGGGCCAAGGAGACAGAAGCATTAAAATAGAAACTTTCACATTTGAAGAGGTCGACAAATTCAAATACATACAAAATATATATTCAATATGATATCAAGCGATGGAAACAGAGATGTTGAAATAAAGGAAAAAATTATGGCAGCAAACAGAGCTTTTTACGCCAATAAGAAGTTAAAAATAAGAATATTTCTAAAAGAAGTAAAGTAAGAATATATGATACCATAATAAGACCAATTCTAATGTATTCAGCGGAAACGATGACAATGAATAAAAAGGATGAAAAAAATTTAAGAGTATTCGAACGAAAGATACTAAGATCAATAATGGGCCCTATCAAAGAAGCGGACAACGAATTTAGAATAAGAACGAATGAAGAATTGCAACGAGAACTAAAAGGAAAAGATATAGTGCAAAAAATAAAACAACAAAGAATAAAATGGCTTGGGCACGTACAGAGGTCAGGAGAAGAATCCGTAATCAAATTATTAGTGGAATGGAAACCAGGTGGGAAAAAGAGAAGAGGTAGGCCGAGATCAAAATGGCTAGAAGAGGTAGTAGAAGATGTAAGAAGAGCAGGCGTTAACAACTGGCAGGAAAAGACGAAGGATAGGAAACGGTGGAAAGAAATCAGAAAGTATGAGAACCTAGGATGGGGACCAATCCCCCCCGAGAGAAAAGGATTTAGAAAGCTTCCTGAAGCGGTGAAGCCCCAGTATGGGGTGTTGCAGCCATTGAATATATAATCTACGAGTTTATACAAACTTCTACACCCAATTCATTTCCGCTTTGCTAATAATGCAGCGCATCTTATATATAGTGTTTTTCAATGAAAACTATCCACCCTGAATAATCTTAAAGAAAAGGCTTTAAAAAAAAATACAAAAATAAGCCATAATAAATCATATAAAGAAGGACATCTGTTTGCTCATATATATCAGCTGTAACTGAAAGCTTCTCCTTTCCATGGTCCGCCATCCCTTGTTTTATGGAACATCCTGTATATTATTGTATATCTCGATTCTCCTCTAATATAAGATGCCAAAAATGTATAGCATCTAAGGTATAAAGTGAATCGTTTGGGGGTTACGGATGATTTCAATTTAATATCAGTAACGGTTTATTTCTAAACAGATGGGTGGAACTATTAGTAGATCAATAACAAATTATTTTCTTAAGCGCCTTCACTTGATTTCCATACAATGATACCATCGACTTGCAAATGCTTTTCGAATATTACATAACATTTCTGGACTTATTTTTCTACATTCTTGAACAATTCGCTAATGTAAATCATCTTAGGGATTCCGAGGATTTGAGAGATCCCTACAGAAAAACTCTAGCAGGGTTAAATCTGGTGACCTTGGTCTGTCTATTTAACGAGCAGGAAATGATTTCTCCTAAAATTGTTGTACTTCTCTAGCGTCGTTTCAGGATCAACAGCTTCTCTAAGTAATGGCAGATAAGGCTTACTACGTAAATTTCTATCAATAAAATAAGGTTAAACAATATGAGCACCTAGAATACCACCAAAATGTTGAACTTTTGTAATGTTTGAGTACAAAACTTCCGCAGTATGTGCGAGTCATTTCTGACCAGTATCTACAATTATGTCTGAACTAAACAATTAAGTGCAAAACTACATTAGTCAGAAAAGATGTAGTCAGATGTACAAAAAAACTAGATTTTCAATCAGTCGTTCACTCATTAATTCGCAAAACTGAAGACGACGGTCGAAATCGTCTTCATGTAGTTCTTGTATTAATTTAATTTTATAAAGATGGAATTTGTGTTTATGTAAAATTATCCGCGAAACACATTCACTGCACTAGATATTTCTAATATTAATTGGTGCAGTTGTAAGTTGCTCTAAAACGAAAACTTCCATAGCTTCCTTATTAACTATTAGTTGTAGTTATTAGTAACTAGTATTGTTTCTAAAAAATTTAGCATCGATTTATATAAACCTATAATTTCAACACTTTCCTGTATAGTGTACACCATTTCTATGGTTGACATAATAGATATTACTACTAGAAGCTAAACTACCCTTACTTTCTTATTATCCTATACTATTATGGACTACTATGGAACTAATTTGCTTGATACCTTATTTGAAAAACATCAAACAACTATTTTTTACCACTACGTTTTTATTCGAAACGAAACAGCGTTTAGGAGATTTAGTACGGGCAATTATTTAGGTCGAATTGTAATCCATAATACAAAGTGTTGTAGTAAAAATTAATTGTACAAGGAGACACAATTTATTATTTATTCGTCATTATTTAGTGTTCCATAAAAAGTGGGGCGGGGGAGGAGTCACCATGGAAGGAGAGGTTTTAAGGTCACAACCGGTATACATGAGGAAAAGGTATCTCCCTTTATATGACTTTTTATTTATTTTTGTATTTTTCATAAAAGCCTCTGCAAAATTATTCAGAGTTATCTATCTGTATAGAGTTTATTTGAAATGTATAATATTTGGTTTTCTTTTTATAAATTATGAAAAAATCAAATGAATCTATATACATAGATCCGAAATTAAGTAGTCTCTGAGATAGAATCATTTTTTATTTCCAAATTTGGAATCAGCTTGCAAAATATCAGTTATTTCATTTAAATCTTGAATTTTTTTAACTATGTGAAGTAAAATCTGTAAGGTATGTCTCTCAACAGTTTTAACTAACTCATCACAAATTATATTATAGTAGTAGTCTATTTTAGTACATATACTTAGATTATATAACTATAATTATAAATAATACATATAATAGCACCTCAATACGCTATTCTTAATAGATTAAATAGCATCTAAACGCGTAAGTAGTGTAAAAAATTTTTTTTAAAAAGAGCTATCAATTCTGCGAGAAACTTATTTTATGTTTTAGATTATGTTAATTTTTTAAATTATTTCTAGATACCTAATCTAGGAAATTGCAAAATGATTGTAGAGAAATGATGAAATAACGAGAAAAATTGATATTGCAAACAAAATTAAAGAGTCAAGTTGTGAATCGAGCGAACAGATTAATTTAGTCAGTTAATGGGCCATATACATATACGTAGCGGTCGGAGTGACGTCCGTCAGGGAAGATCAATGTAGTACACTGTAAACTATTAAAACTATGTCCTTAAAAATTAGCCTATAGAGAGAAGCGAAAATCATTCCAAATTCTAGTACATTATAGAATAAAATTCTAGGTGGTAATAGTGATACCTCATTTGGAAAAATTAAAGCTGTCGAAAACCTATAGTTACGTACAACTCGCGACAAACATATAGACGCAGCTCTTTCTTTGTGTGAATTTACAAAAATAGCAAAGCTTTGATTAAATATAGATGGTCCGGCAGCAGGATTGAATGGTTTTTTAATAGGCCACTGTTAAGAAACAAAGAATATATTTCGTACTTATTATTATTACAACTAAAACACAATTCTGAAAATTTCTTATAACACTTTTAGTATGCAAAGATCACATCCTTAAGATGACCACCGTCTTCTTCTATACATTGCAGCAATCTGTTTCTGAAATTGACCACAGCGCGACTGAGTAAATCTTTGTTTATCAATTTTATTTCCTCACGAATTCTTTCTTTGAGTTTCAGAAGTGTTTGGGGACGCGTAGATTACGCTTTGGACTATAAGAATCTCCACAGAAAACAAATCAATTAGTGGTCTTGCAGGTCATGCAATGGATTCTCTTGCTATGACACCATCCTGTTGAAACCATACTTCATCTTAGCCCATTCTTTGAAGTTCCACAGCCACAAATGTTTCGCGCCAGAGGTCCGTTGATTAACCAATCAATTTGCCATTGTAACACATATTATATGGTTGGTTTCATAAAGGAATGTTAAATTTTAACAAAGGTACTAAATTTCAGCACTTTGTTAAATTCCAATTTTTCGTTTCACCAACAACTGCTAAATATAACATCAAATGCTAATTTAGCAGAAGTAATAACCTATGTTAAATTTTCGCATTGTCTTAAAAGACGCAAGTGAAGTTATAAAGACAACTATTACAAAATATTTGTGTACTAAAATTTAAATAAATTTGTAAGTATTTATAATTATAAACAATATCGTATGAATAAAATCTAAAAAATTTGAAATTATAGGATGATCTCAGAATTCTAATTGTGAAGATGGTTCCCAAAATATTTAGGGACAGAACAAATCCGTTTGATGTATATGATGAAATTGATTTTAAACCAAGGTTTAGATTTAATAAAGATACTTTACATTTTCTATATGCACATATCAAACCTAGTTTAAAAACAATCACAGAAAGAAATAAATCTATTTGTCCAATGCAACAAATATTATGTACCTTAAGATTTTACGGAAACTTTTCAAGTTGTTTTAGGGGACCATGTTTACAAGTAAGGCCTTGTTTTGAATTTTAGAGGACCAAGAGCGAAAGAAACCTATGTTTATAAAAGGTATGCCTCAAGAGCAGACCATTAACATTAAAGAGAATTTTACGAAAACAAATAAGTTTAAGATGATGGTAAAATGATAAATGATATTTACGTTAAAATCTATGGTTGCCATCAGTACCAACTTACATTCAAAATACCCCAAAAAAAAATTAACAGACAGTTACTTAACACATTGCAAAATTGTGTTGGAATTTTATGAAACGTCTTCATAATCTTTGATAATAAAATACAAGTTTATCACTATTTGACGTTTGTCAAATAAACAGTATTTCCATAGTAACCTTTTCAAAACCATTCAGGATTCCTGTTGCCGAACTCTGTATACAAGAAGATATTATTTGATATTTCACGTATAACCAAACCAAAGAAAATGATTATTATTTACACTCAAGACTAATGCAAAAATGTTGTTGATTGAAGTTAAGCATCCAAGATAAAAATATAGCCGCACAAATTATTTAAGGTAAAATAATACTCAATTATAGCATTTTGTGTATTTGTGTTTTATTTTGTATTACAGAAAATATATTTCCTATTCCTATATATGTATATGTAATACAATTTTAGGGTATTTGATTGCAAACGGTCAATTATTGCTTGTCGAAGATTTTCTATAGATGACACCATTTCTCTAAATTTGTTCTTCGACTCTTCGGCCAATTATCTACTAAGCAATAATTGTTCACCTGTTCGCAAATCGTGATAATAATACAAAACCCCTTCAGGTCCGTCCTAACTATTATTTTTCATCGAAAAATATAACCTGTTTCCAAATCTCAAACCATTCTCGACCAAAATTTGGACGGTTTATTTTGTGGATTTTATTTAAAGGTGGTTCTCGCAATATCTTTCGTCGTTTAATTTGCCAGTGACTTGTAAAGTAAACATTCTACATCTCTGACATTTGCTTTTACACCTGCCGTAGATGCAATTTCACAAACAGTAAGAGAAAACTTTAACCAGATCTCTTCTTTTTGCTGTAATCTCCTTTAATATTTAAAAAGTTATGAATGACATATTCACTTCTATTTATTTTACGAGGTACTGAAACCGTCATTTTTTTAGTATTCATTCGACCTTTTTCATATCCATTCAGAATGTTACTCCTCGGCATTTTCCAATTTGAATCAGAGGTAACACTATCAGATGCTTATAGTTTGTTTCTAACTGACAGGCATAGAAAAATCCCACTTCTAGAAGTTTCTGTCGCATTTAAGAATGGTGTTTTTCAAAAATTTGGACTTGATCGTAACACTAAACAATATCGTGGATTACAAACTTTGGTTGGGGCTTACACTATTTTCATTTCTAAAATACTGTTTTTTTTACAAATCTACTACTCTTATAAACCTTTAACTTTTAACTTTTTAATACCATGCTACTATAATTTTGGGGCAAATTGTATTATTCATTAGCGAAGATTAAAATAAACAAAAAAGAATAGTATGAAGGTATCAAGTGAAACGTTCAAATTAGAGTTCTTTGACGGTTGACAAAAAAAAACTTACATTACATAAATAAATAATTATACTGGAAGTAAAAAAGATAGTGGTTTTATTAGATTAACAGCAAAATACGTCGTATTTGTACAACAGTTTCTACAAAGACAATATATTTTAAGGAACGAAACTACTAGGAACTAATAAAAAAAGAGCTAAAGCTTGTAAGACAATTACCAAAAGATATCCTTGGTGATGGACGTTTTAATATTTGCACACATTCGTAATTGATGTGATTTCAAGGATTGCGAGCTCGTAAGATACAGATAAAAAATCGGTAACACCAACACCACAACATTTAATTAATTAATTCAGGACACATGTTTCGAGAGCCCATATTAATTTTAGTTTGATCTAGAACTAAAATTTTAATTTGGTGCGATTAATTAGTTAAACTGACCCTAAGCAAAAAAATATTTGCGCTACAGTTAATTACGATTATCCCAAATCTTTGTTTTATTTAACAACAGAAATGTTCATTAATTAAATTTGTAGAAGTCGGTATTTAAAAAATCGTAAATCATTCGAAGATTTTTAATCACATTACATAGACTGTTATATTCTATTCTTGCTGTAAAGTATGTTTTAAGGTCAAATTATAGCATCAGTTTATGTTATATCAACGGAACACCTAAACCTTATTCGGAAACTAGAAACATGGGCGCCATTTTAATCAAAATCGTATTACCTGACAACAGCTGATTAAAAGTATGTGCACCTGGCTATAACCTATGTATGCGTGTAAAAAGAAAGTTTTAGCACAAAGAGAACTGGTTTATAACTGTTATATATAACAAGTACGAGTATAATTAATAACTACCGAAATGTAAATTAAAATATTTTCAGTGCAAGAACGTACGCTAAATGTTTTTGCATTGGTTGTCTAAAAAATTAGATTAATGTATGAAATATAAAAATACAGTATCGACTTACAAAATAATAGATAATTCATTGCAAGTACTTGCTAACTTCTAATTTGAAATATCGATCGTGTTGTGCTGCTGAAGTTTACGAGTATACATATGTATATTAAACAGAAAAGACATGTATATACGAGTGGATGACGTGTTACCTTGCCCCCTTTCTGGATGCATTTCCCTATTATCTGCATCTCTGTTCTTTCAACGAAATACACGACTACAAAATAATAGTAACAGCACTAGGTATCACGCATTGATGTCAACTTTAAATATAAATATAACTTAGGAAATCACTGCATATATCACTGCAATAGTATTGACTAGAAAATAATTAGTGTTGATAAGAATGACAATATCTACGTCATTTTACGGCGATAGAAACGACAATGGTCACCTCCGACTGGTAGAGATACACAATACAATTTCCAGACACATTACACTGAATAAACGTTCGTCTGTTGGAGTATCTTGGGTATGTGTATGTATGCGTGTATGTATGGATACTGTCCTTCAAGAAAACATCTACCTGAAAATATTGCCAGCATTATAAAAGATCAGAAATACTGTAGATTATTTTTGATGCATTCATTTGCAGAGCTACTCGGGCTTCATGAAGAAAATGACGAGCACAAACGCGCGCACGCATACAAGGTAATACACTTAAGCACCTGCCGTTAGTAGATCAATTTCTATAAAACATCGGGTGTTAATTACATTAATAAAATGAATATTACATTGACTGAATGAATAATAATGGTATTTAAGATTTTTGTAAATAGTAATGTCCAACGTCATACTGATTTCATACTACATATTTAGAGTTAACAAATTGTATTATAAAATACAAAATAGGTTATTTTTTTAAAGTTTCATGTTTAAGTATGAGGGTGTATGTACAGCTTCGCCGATAAAAATAAATGTGGGGAAATTGTTACGTCACAGACAATTAACAAACACCAACTATGCCAATTTTTTTAAGCCGTTTGATATGGACTGATTCAATTTGCCGCTATCAGTGTCAGTACAATAGTAATACAATTTTAAGTTACACAAAAGCCACGACACACTCGACGAAATTCCGTTTTCAGGATTAAAACGAAATGGAGAGACAAAATTTAATCAGAAAGAGCAAGAACAGAAAGACGACCAATCACTACAAGTCAAGAGAATGAAACAGTCTTAAATTATTTACGCAACAATACCCTCAAAACACTAGTAGATGCTGTTGAACTTCGTCTTTCTTCGTCTGTAAGAACAGTTTTTCGACGAATAAAAAACAGCGAATTAAAAAACTGTGCTGCAGCTAAAGCGATCTATGTGAGCGAGAAGAATAAAAATTATAGAATACAGTTTGCTTTTCAGTAGGCAAATATGGATACCTACTATAATATGGAAAACAATTTTTTTTTGATATGAAAACCTTTCAAAGGTTTTATAACGGCCAGCAAACACCAGATACAATGAAAAATCTAATCCAGTAAAGAAAAGTAACCGCTTCTCAGTTTATATGTGGGCTAGGATTAATTACAGAGGTCCTGGTGCTTGTTATGAAATTGGAGAACGATTAACTGGCCTTGTTTACGCTAATATTTTAGAAAATATAATTCTTCTCTCCATACGTATACTTTATCCATAACCGGAAGAATTTATTTTCCAGTACGACAATTCTGTCATTCACACATCACGTAGGTATAGTAGTTCGTAAATGGCTTGAAACAAATAACATCAATACTTTGAGATGGCCTTCAAACAATCCACACAGAGAAAAAGGATTTCTATATTTAAGAAATTATTTTCTCTTGAGGAAATCCACTTAACCCAAGTAATTTTTTATTTGTTAAGAGAAATTTTACTATCTACAACTTAATTGAATATCTTGGGAACAGTAAATGAAAATCTTACAATCAGATTTGATCCAAGAAATAATTTGTACAAACAAGAACATCGTTTACTTGATGGAAATAACCAAAAAATGCTATAGGTGGCGCTTCTGCCATTGTATGCAACTATGCAATAAACGTACTATGTGCACATGTGCTTTTATATTGTGATTATAACGTTATATCTTTTTTTATAACAGCGTACAAAATTAGGGACATTCAATACCCGGAAATGTTAATTCCTGTGATTAAAATAGTATTCAGGCTTTCATAATCGTCGTTGAATGCACCTTTTCGGTGGTTTCTCTATCATATAAAGGATTGTGATTTTATTGCAGGTGATTAATCTTATGATTATATATAGTGTTTTTCAATGAAAACTATCCACCCTGAATAATCTTAAAGAAAAGGCTTTAAAAAAAATACAAAAATAAGCCATAATAAATCATATAAAGAAGGACATCTGTTTGCTCATATATATCAGCTGTAACTGAAAGCTTCTCCTTTCCATGGTCCGCCATCCCTTGTTTTATGGAACATCCTGTATATTATTGTATATCTCGATTCTCCTCTAATATAAGATGCCAAAAATGTATAGCATCTAAGGTATAAAGTGAATCGTTTGGGGGTTACGGATGATTTCAATTTAATATCAGTAACGGTTTATTTCTAAACAGATGGGTGGAACTATTAGTAGATCAATAACAAATTATTTTCTTAAGCGCCTTCACTTGATTTCCATACAATGATATCATCGACT